>JAODAL010083397.1:0-11268 GCA_025379985.1 Phyllomedusa bahiana
ATTTTTCTGTACCCTGGCATTCCCTCAGGGTCTGCGGGGCACCCCTTCCCTGGCTAGTTGTTTCCATTACCCAAACCCCGATACATGAGGTAAAAGTGCCCCTTTTGTATTTTCAAAGGAATTTATACAGGGATGCCTTTTTGGTTGCAAAAGAGGTGAAATCCTAGCTTCCCAAGGGGGTTTCCTTTTTCCCAATTAACTCGGGTGGGGATCTTCTGCCATAATAAAGGAATTTTTTCAGTAGTGATTAAAACCTATTTTTGATTGGGCCTGTGGGGGCACTGGATATTGTTTAGTTTGCCCACTTATTCCTACAGCCGACACTTTCCTTTGGGTAGCTGGAGGAAAATCATTGTTACTAAGAGTCAGTCCGGCCCCTGTATCTATGAGAAAAGGTATTTCTTTCCCATCCACCTTGCAGGTAGCTATCGGTTCCTGAGAAAAAGAAGAAGAATCAATGGCTTTAGTGGAAAATAGAAAAGTATTGGCCCATGAGAAGTTTCTTTTGACTCATGAAAAACATTAGGGCCTTTTTTTTTTTTTTCCCCCCCTTTTTTTTTTTTTTTTTTTTTTTTTTTTTTTTTTTTTTATTTTTTTTTTTTTTTTTTTTTTTTTTTTTTTTTTTTTTTTTTTTTTTTTTTTTTTTTTTCACCTCTCAGCTAGTCAGAAATCCTTTCATGGTCTGCTAGCACCCCCCCCCTTTTGGGGATGGGGAAACCATTTATGGGCAAAAGGGGCCAAAATTTGGGCTGCAGTTACGCACTTGGCTCAGCAGGTGCAGGGGTAAAAAGTGATTGGGGGTTTGTAAGGGGTTAATTTAAACCCACACCCCTATGATTTATTTTCCCCCGTTTTTTCCCCCTAACTTTTTTTTTTTTATTGTTTTTCCCACTTTTTTCAACTGCATCAGTTTTTCCCTTTTTTCACTTTTGGACGTTCCGATTTTTTTTCATGGGGCATAAAGGGATGTGGGGTTTATCATCTATCTCACAAACTTCCAATGGGGCTTTTTGAGGGGGGTTTACTGTGCTCTAAAAAGTTTAAAGCCCCCCCTTTGAAAAAAAAAATTTTTTTAAACCCATTTTTCCTTGAATCTGGGGTGATATTCCTGACTGACTATTTGGGGTTTTAGGTTTTTTTTCCTAATGAGGTTCCATTGTTCCTGGGTGAACCACACATTTTGAGGATTTGTTTAAAATTTAGGTCTGTAAGGAGTTCGCTAAACCCCTTTCTTGGGGTGAAACACAGGGGAAAAACTGTAGGATGTCCTGTCCCCATAATTTTTTGGTTTGGGAAATTTTTTCTGTAGCCCTTCCCCGGATTCCCGTGAAATTTTTTTTTAATTGCCCCCCTTTTTTTTAGAGATCAAAAAAAGGGCACTATCTTAAAAAGGGTTTTTTTCCCTATCCCATGTTTTTTCCCCAAAAAAAGGGACAACTATGGTCTGCAATGATTGATCCTTTTCTGATCCTTTTGGGCCCCTTTTATTTTTTTTTCTCCCCCCTCTAGAATGTTGAAAGATGAAGCTGAGTTTATGAAAGGTCCCCAGAGACCGTTGGGGGCCCGTTTGTGTGTATGCCCCCCCCCCCCCCCCCCCCCCGGGGGATAGAAAAAGAAGACTGTTTTTTTGGGTTTTTTTGGGGGAAGGGGGTAACACAAGGGGTTATGGAAAAAGTCAAACTCCCTTTTTAGAAACCCCCTTTTCTTCTCATGGGAGGCATTTTGACTATCAAGGGACAAGACAGCTGTGGTGCTGGGAGTTGGGGTGAAGGTGGTAATGGTATGTCAGTATATAGGGATGAGTACGCGGCAGGAGCAGGCGTTACTTGTGCTGACACCGAGGATTGAGGTGCCACTGGGTTACAGCAGCGAAACCAAAGCATGCTACGGGACTTTGGGTTTTTTTTCTTTGGAACCCATTTCTTTTGTTGTTTGAAAAACTGCCAGAAGATTGGGGAAACGCTTTATTAGGGGAAATTTGGACCAAAAAAAGGGGGGAATTTAGGCCCCCATCCTACAGTCTTTAAAGCTCCAAAATTTTTTGGGTTTTTTGTATGTCTGGTGAGGATGCACTTTTCTGTGTGGGTGTTTGAGGGACATTGCTACAAACAGAGACAACTTGAGATGCAGTTGAACACAACCAATGTCAATATGTTTCCTTTTCAGCATCAGATTTACAATGATTATACATTTTGCAACACATCAACATCCCCAAGATCCCTCTCAGGCAAAAAGGTATATGAAAAATTTTTCCCGTTTCCAGATTGGGGTGTGATTTTTCCCTATGTCCCGCAAAAATTTGAGTCATTGGGGTTCCCACAGAATTAAAAAAATTTATTCTATCTTGGGGTTCTTTTGGCTCTTTCTTACAAAAGAAACCGCATTCCCTCTTTTCCCTTTTTAAACCTTTGAAAGGCCCTTTTAATTACCAGAGAAAAATCGGTTTCGGGTCAATCCCCAAATAGGGATTTGGAAATTCTCCCTCACCGAGACCCTGCATTTGATTATGAATCTTTTTTAAAAAGGGGGGCGTAGAGTTTCCAGCCCCTTTTCCCCATAATGCCTTGTGATTAGAGATGGGGCGAACGAATCAAAAGTAGGGAATTCTTTTTAAAAAAATTTAAAAAAAACTTCGGTTGGGAAACGAAGTCAAACTTTGGGGAAACTTGGGGTGAACAAAGTGGTTTTTTGTTGAAAAAGGGCTGCGACCCACAGGGCGCCATGGGGCAATGCATTTCGGGGAGGAAGAAGGACATGCCGCATGAAAAGTCGAGATGAACCAAAACAAGGACCAGGGGGATTCTGTGACGCCCCCCGACAAAAAAAGCCCGGGAGCGACGCTGGGAGCTTATTTGCCCAAACTTTACTGTTTAGGGAAGGTCCCGCCACAGTTTTGTAATGATAGCTGATACTAAAGAACTTATTTTTATACAGCGAATTTTTGGGGGGGTGTCCCCTTTGTCTCAGAGACTGCTTCTCTTAACGTTTTTTTTTTCTGTTTTTGTGGGAAAAGGAAATTTAAGCCCCAGTGTGCGTCCAATCGGCTCATATCTTTTTTTAAATCTATCTGCTCACAGCACTTTGAATACCCCAAATTTTAATCTAACCCGGTTCCTGTTGTACATTTAAAGAAACCCCAGTTTTTTTACAATAAAAAAACCCTTCATTTTTTGGTTGCTAAATTTTTTTCCTTTTGCGCAATTTACATCCGGGGGTTTAAAATTAAGCGTTGTTTGCTGTTGGGTACAAAAAAAACCCCGGCCCTTTTTCCCCGGGAAAAAAAATATTTTTTTTCCTGTAGAAAAATTTAAAACCAAAGGTTTAAATTTCAAGTTTTTTCTTTTGTTTGGTACCATAAAATCCCTTTGGCCGTTTAACACCTACAAAGTTGTATTTTTGGGTTGCTTAATTTTTTTGAGAAATTTTTAAAATCCAGGGGTTAATTAAGCATTGTTCTGCTTTGTGGTGACTAAAAAAAAACCTTCTTTTTCACCGCCAAAGAAGCAATTTTTGCCTGAGAAAATTTCAAATCCAAAGGGAAAAATTAAGCCTGTTTGGGGCTTTTACATTCATAAAATACACGGGTTTTTTTTAAAACGACACATAAGAAAATTTTTTCCTGGCCATTTGTGGAGCCCCAATTTAAAACCAAGGGTTACCCTGGGTTTGTTACTGGGTTCATTTGGAGTCAAATACAGGGTGGTATTTTTTCATTTTACAGATATCATCTCAAAAAAGTGCCCTGTACATTTTAGAACAAACGTATGTCAGACAGAGATTTTGGCGGCTCTTCACCTGCGTTTTTGGCCGTGGCAAAAAACCATTCCTGGACGGGCCCCAAGTCGCAGCACGAAAGGGGCCGGGCCCCAGCAGGGGCCACTCGGGGGAAGGCCCAACCTGCCGCTGTCATCTAGCGGCCATTTTGCTGCCCAAAACCCAACCCCAAGGGGGGTTCTTGATTGGTTTGACTGGGTAAACCAACTTCCTCCCAAAGATGAAAATCTGCCCCCCCAAACCAAGGGGGTCGGGGGGAAAACGTCAGACAAAACCCCTTTTATTTGGGCATGGCCCGGATTTGGGTACCCCCCTCCCCTGCCCCAACCCGCCTCGTCCCACCCGGGTTTCCCCACCAAAAATCTAAAGGTGGTCGGGGGTCTGCCCACTTTATAGCAGGATGAACAATTGGGGGAGGGCAGTCACAGCTATTTGGGCAGCGAAAAATTTGGGGCCCAAATTTACCCCCCTCCCTTCTTGCGTAGGCGGCAAAGTATAGATGTTGAGAGGGGGCTTTGGGAGGTCATATTGGGGGGGGGTAGGCCTTTTCATACCAAGCCCGGTGATGGGAAACAGCAGTGAGGGTTTAAACACAAATGGGTTTTGATTTACCGACCGAATTTGGGGAGCCGGGTAAAGCGGGGCTTCATTTCCCCAGGAGAAGGGGGCGTCACCCTTGCGCTTCAGGCAGGGTGAAACCCCAGCAAGGGGTTGGTTGGCTGAGAGTCAGCAGGTTAACAGCAGAATGAGGTCGGGAGCCAATTTGGCCAGGGGGAAAAAAACCCGCTTCGCAGGTCCAAGAAAGTAGGGGCACAGGGGCTAAAGGGGAGGCAGGGGGTGGTGTAGTCACTAAATGCGGAGCGTTGGGGGTAAACAATACTCGGCGGTGTGGCGTTTTTGAAAGGGAAAAAGGGGAGCCAAAGGGGTATATGTAGAATAGTAGGCAGAAAGTAAAACGTGGTAAAGGGAGCTAACGTTGGCCCCCACGGCCCTGCGTCAACACTTGCAGCGTCACTGCCCGGGGCCCTGGGAAAAAACGTGGCTCAGATTTTGGTGATCCATCCTGCCGCCACAGAAAACAGCAGCAGCAGCCCCCATTGGCAGCTTTGCCTTGTGGTCATAAAGGCTCCACCACCTCTGCAAAAGGGAAAGCTTTTTCTCTTTAAACATCTCCCCCGGGGTTCCGGGATCCCCTCCCCTGGGAAACCATCCCCCAGCAGTCTTAAAAACGGGGCGATTGCAAAGAGAAAACCCAGTAGGGCCCCCAACCGCCCTAGGTGCAGTTTGCGGGACCGTGCGCCTGTCCAAGTTGTTGGTACTGCAGCCCCCGCCCCTTTCCCAAAATGGGGGAAACTCGGGCCCCCATTCAGAAAAAACAAAAGGCTTGTGGGGGAGCCGAGATGGAGATTTCCCCAGCCGTAATTTTTTTTTTCCAAAAAGGCAGAAACCGAAATTCAAAAATTATAAAAACAAAAAGGGGGCCCAGCCCCTTGGTTATGGGTTGTTCCAAGGGTGCACAGCAGCGCGGGACGTCTGGAGCTGTAACTACGGTCGGGGCCATTTACTTTGCCTTTCGGCCCACTGGGGGAATGTGCTTCCTCCCCGGGCCCACCCAACTTTTTGGGACAGGAGACGCCCCCCTTTCTCCTCCACTTTGCAAACTGCGGCTTTTGCCCCCAAAAACGCCCCCTCCCCCAAACCACCTTCATCTCAGCCCCCAAAAGAAATTTCTTCATCTTTCCCACGGGTAGGGCACAGCGGGGTCACCATTCTACCCTGGTTTTGGCCTCGGCGAAAAAAGTCACACAGGGGGGAAAACGCTCCGCGTTGCAGCAAAAAAAATCATGTGTGGTTTTCCTCCGCGAAAAACTGAAATCGGAACCAGGGTGAGGGGACAATGGGAGAAACCCTGGTGTCCCGCCCCTGCACCTAGGGGGGAGGGGTCAAAGCGCCTGCAGGCGCATGTTTTTCCTTCTGGTTGTGTAAAGGTTCCTGAAGTCTTCCACCGATTTTCAAAAGTTTCTAAAAAATTGGGGCCGGGAAAACTGTGAAAGCACTTCATCCTTTCCTACAAACCCAGGAAACCCTCCTCGGTTGCAGCGGAAAGAACCCCCCCCCAAACAACACGGGTTTATGCATTTTCCACCCGGGGGGGGAATTCCAGCCTGCACAGTTGGACCGACGGGAATAAATGGGAAAAAGGGCCTTTAACGTTTTTTGATGACCCGGCGGGGGGATACCCCCTGTGTAATTTGATGTCTAAATAGCGCTCATCGTGCACCTGCCTTTTTTGTTGGGGGCCATTGAGGAGAAAAGTTATATGTCAGTGCCGGATAGGGGGATAAAATAACGTCATTCCACTGCTCATGCCCTGGAACGGGATGCTAAAAAAACTGCCCTTGGGCGGGGGGACTGGAGACGTGGCGACAAACATCTCGCGGCCACTTGAGCCCCGGAGTGGACTAAAAATGGAGGGGAGGAGGCCCATTGGAGAAAGAACCCATTGTCTGGTGAAAGGGAGGGGTTTTTTTCCCCCAAGGTGAAAAGAGGGGAGGAGAAAGGACCCAGCTGGAGGAGGTGGGATGGGTGAGGAAGAAAGGCAGATGACCCCAAGCACTGTGGCATATACATTTGGAGTTGGAGGAGGGGGGGCCCCTGGGAGCCCCACTTGTCAGAGGCCTCCCGCATGCTGATTTGCCTGGCTAGTGACACCGAATATTTCGCACCCGGCAAGGCATGACTTCGGGCTCCCCCACCCAAATTGGACCCCTCGAAAACCGGGCCCAAAAATGGGAGCCTTTTTCCCACCCGGCTGAGAGGGAGGACAAACCAAAAATTAAAGGGAAATCCTCCAAAGTTTTTTGGCCGCTGCCTATGTGTGGCATCGTCCCCCCTCTGACAGGTCTGCCCGGGGGATTCTTCAGCGCTCCCGAACTACGGGCCGGGCTGCTGGGGGAAGGTTGGGGAGGTAGGAGCAGTTCCACTCCATCAGCAAAAACCTAAGTCTGGAGTCCTGAGAGCAGCTTCCTTCACCCCCTAGGAGGGGGCAGTCGCCAAACCAAAAAGGGAGCAGGAAACCGGGGCAAAACCCTGAGCCAAACAGGTTTGGGGGCCTACTTTGGGGGAGTACCCCTGCCCCCGTTAGAAGATCGCGGGGCTACTGGGGAGCCAAAACTTTGGGTTGGGCCGCAACTTTTCCAAGTTTGCAGTGGAGAAGTGTCCCGCCCCCCCCGTAGTGTTTTGGGATCAGAGCGGGTTTTAGTGCGGCGGGGGGCCCTCGTTACCCCAAGGAGAAAAACCCCTGGGGCCACGGGGAAAATGGGGGATGGTTTACCTTTTTTCAAGAGGGAAACCGGCGGGATCGGCCCCCCATTTCCACACACCCAATGCCTTAGGCGTCAGGGCTACATTTAGCCATGGGGGGCGCCCCACTCAAACTGTGAGAAATGGTCTTTGGGGGCAAATACCTGCCTCACCACTATTTTTGATGCCGCCACCCGCCTGATGCCCCAAATTTTGACCCGTTTCTCCATTTTGCCACAACTATCTTTTTCAGGGACTGGGGATTGCCACCCACCCACACTCTGTTTAAAGTACCCTCTATGACCTCTATGCTGCTGCTGTGTTTCTGGGCCTTGACATCCACTCTGTGTCATTGTGCCAAATCTCCCGACCTCAAATGCTCCCGCTGCGGTTGTTTTCGCGCGGTCACCTCCAATTTTGTGTCATTGTGGGGCCCCTCTCTGACCTATGCTTTTTTCCCCTGCTGCCGTCACCCCCACTCTCTGTCATTGTGGGCACTCTGTGGCCTACTCCTTTTTTTTGCCCTCCAGAATGTCCAAATTTTGCCACTGTTTTGACCTTTGCTGCCCGTACCCCGGGCCTCCCCTTTAGTCATGTTTCCAACCGGGGCCCCACCCCTGTTTTTTTCCACCTCCCCGAAAAAACATTTTTGCCACTCCTTTCCCCATGCTTTCTGTGCCGTGACCTCCACATTTTGTCATTGTGCCACTCTCTGCCTCTTTCTGTTTCTTTCCTTGCCGCCCCTCAAACCCCCATTCTCGTCATTTTGCCACTCTGTGGCCTAAATCCTTTTTTTGCCACCTCCAGAATGTCATTTTGCCACTTCCCCCCTCAAACTGCGCGTTGGGTGCTGTCGTCCCTCCCCCAAATGTGTCCCGGGGGCACTCTGTTGGGCCCATTTTTGTTTTTTTTTCCACCTCCCCGGGAAAGTCAATTTTGCCACTCTCTGACCTAAGCTGCTGGGGCTTTCTGCCCCGGGGCACCTCCCAAATCTGTTTACTAATGTTGCCAAACCCGACTCTCAGCTTGTTTTTTTTCCCGCTTTTGCTTTCCATACTTTTTTTTTTAGGCAACAATTTCCCCCTTCAGTTTTTTGGGCATTTTCCCCCTTAAAATGCCCCGGGAAAATTTTTTTTTTGAAACGTTCTAAGAGCGGGGGGTAGTCCCGTGCTTTTCTTTCTTAAAAAACAACATTGTAAGAAAACCAAAAAAAAAGCTCCCCCTGCATATTTTTGCAAAGGGCCCCAACGTTCTACAGCACCCGGAAAGGCCCCTGTGCAGCCCGGAAATAAACTGGTTTTTTTTCGTGAAACGTCCCGAAGTTTCGGAAAATAAGTTATTTTTTTGGGGGCCCAAGAAATTTTGGCGGAAAATGAACGAAAAGAATTTCGGGAAATTCGCCCCCTCAAATAAAAACAGTAAACCCATGGGGTCCATTTCCCCGCCTCCACATCCCCTCTTCTTCTTATCCCCGAATTTTAAAAAAGAGCCCGGCTAGCCCCCATGTGCTCTACTCTGTGATTTTAATGCCTTCCCGCAAACCCCCCCTCGGGCCCCAGAACCCAAAGCCCAAAGAAGACCTATACGTCGAGGGTTTTTCCCTCTTCCCGTGAAATAAGGCCGTGTCTGCCCCCATCCTCCTGCTCCTCCTTCCCTGGGCTGCTGGGACCTGCCGCCTCCCGAGTGCCTAACTTTTTTTCCCTTTAAAAAAAAAACCCCAAAACGGACGTGCTGACCCGGGGAAACGTTTCCCCACCCGACCATTTTGGGGTTTCCCCTTTTAAAAATGCCAAAGATGGTGCAGGATCCTTTACCTTTTTCACTCCTATTAGTTAACACCCCCCTGTCCGCAAAAACCCGCGTCAAGGGCCCTGCGACACTTTATTTCGCATAATGGGAAAACGTTCTTGCCATAATCAGTGGAGCATGTGGAGGGTGGGAAAATTCCCAAAAAGTTGCCACATCACATATCAGACGGTGGAAGGGGGGCCCAGATCATGCTAAAAAAAACCTCCAGTGGGCTGAAGCAGGGGCGAATGCCGGAAGTAAAACTAAAACCCTTTACCTTCTTTACAGTCAAGACCCCGGGGAGCGCTTGATAAATTTCTCCAACTAGTTCTACATGTGCCAGGGAAGGATGTGCTAATCTTCCACTTAAGGGGAGCAAGGGGAATTGCTCCTTTGTCACACACCACCTTGCCTGGTCCAGGGTTTTTAAACACCCAGCCATGGTCAACTCGTCCCGGCAGTCCAAGCTCTTGACCTGTGGTTGACGGTCCCCCCAACAAATGAATTTGAAACCCCTGTTTCTCTTTGGCACGTGATGCTATCTGTCAGTTGGGATCGGACTCTGCCATCCCACAAATTTGAAAAGGGGTCGGCCCAAAACCCACACCAAGGCAAGTCACCACTAAACCACCCAGTGAGCATTTTATTGGAAAGTAAAGCCCTTTCCGGCTTACATCCAGGTCATAGTGGAAACGGGCTTTGGGGACACAAGCGCCAAGCCGAATTTAGCACCAAAAACCTCAGTGATGACTTTTTGACACTTCTCTTTTCCTGCACTGACTTTGGGTGGGCCCCCCAAAAATGCAGACAAAACAATGGTGTCGAACTGGAAATCTACTTTAACAAACAAAAATTTTGGTTTTTGGTTTTTTTTTTTAAAAAAAACTAAAACTTTTGACCGAACTTAAATTTTTCCGAATGGTTCAATCCCCACTAGTTAGCATATTGCCATTTGTATAGTGAACCAGTTACATTTCTTTAAATCTATTTAAAATTACTATAAGTACAAACCATCTGATTTCTCAACTAAATAATGTTTTACTGTTAATGCTCCAGAAAAATTTAAGGGAAGACATATTTTCACCCTTTACCAACACTTGATATAGAGGTTCATCCTAATGCCAGTAAGATAGTATGGAATGGGCTATTAACAAAATACAGGACCTACAGCTAGCAGCCAGGGTTGTAGATAGCTTGGCATCTTTACCCTATAGATGCACAGTGTCTAAAGCTTTAAGAAACAATGATGCTCACCATACTGGTGCCTGATCAGTCCCTTTGTGATGAGATTAAGTGATTGTCATGGCAGCAAGGGACCTAATTAAAGACTTAATGGCTGCTTTCTTAGTACTCTTATTACACCCTGCCATAGGACAGCCATTATTGCAAATTGTTCTGCAATTGCTTATTTTTGCAGAACAGAGTACAAACAATTGCACCCACTAGTGATTAAGTACCCTAGGAGGACTGTAAGTGCAATTAAATTTAAAAAAAAAAACTATAAAAATAAAAGATATTAAGAGTTCAAAACACTCCTTTTTTCCTTTTACACAAAAAATAATGAATAAAATGAAAAAAAAAAAAATAGATATTATTGGCATCACCACATCTTTAAAAGTTTGATCTATTAAAATCTAACATAATTTATCCCGTACGTTGAAAAAAAATTCCCAAAGACAAAATTTTGGGGATTTTTTTTGATCATTTTGCACCTTCCAAAAATTCAAGCGACAGGTGATAAAAAACTTTTATGTCTCCCATAATGTTACTAATAAAGAGAACATTTTATTATTAAAGATAACAAACCCTCACTCAGCTCCATAGATTAAAAAAAATAAAATTTAGTGGTTGTAGTAAATGGGGTGGTAGTGCAAATTTGTCAGGGACACACACAGACAAGTGAGGCCCTGACAGTGGTCCCAGCTTCTGTCCCTGCCTTTTGGTGAATCCGGCTCCTTAATAGGTCGGCCCCAACCAGATGACTGATAACTGCTCTGAATCAAGTGAGGACATGGACAGAGACAAACAAACAGAACAAGCAAGCGTATTCGGGCAGGCCAAGTTAACAACAAACGGGCAGCGCAGTACAAAATCGTGAGACAAAGAATAACCGGGATCCGAGCAGAAGTCAAAATAAACACAGAAAGTCCAAAGACAGTAAAGGCAACTACAGGTAGGAACTATATAGCGCACAGGTGACAGGTAAAGGCATCCTTAAATAGGGAACCAGCGAACACAGAACAGAGGTGATTGGAGGAAAGAACACAAAACCAAATAGGGAAACAAGACTGTCAATCAAGAGGAACATAGATTAACTGAAAGGGTGCTGGAGAATTCCTGGCCAGGAATCAATTAGCATACAGGGGAGGAAGACACAATTCACACTAGTAATACAAATCCAAA
>JAODAL010083398.1:0-11267 GCA_025379985.1 Phyllomedusa bahiana
AATGCAGCAATACTAAAGGCCCTTTTAAAAAAAAAAAATTTGGTTTTCTAACGACATTTGGTTTTCAAATTTTTCAAGGTGGCTCAAGGTCAGTTTTGAATTTTTGGGGGGGCTGTTGCTGTGAAATGCAGCTTTACAGGGCCCCCTATTGTAAAAAATGTTTTTTCAACTGACATTGTTTTTCACAATTGTAAGGTTGGCTAAAGGGGGATGGTGCTTTAAAAAAAAGAATGGGGTAGACACTGTTAATGGACAAAATATTGCAAAATGTCTTGTTTTGAACCCCTTTAGTGCCCAAAACCCTTTTAAATTTACAATTTAAAAAAAAAGAGAAAAAAAGATGTGGTGGGATTCCCCATCTTTTTTAAAAAATTTTTTCTAGAAAAAAACTACTAAAAAATGCTTTACAAAATAGTGATAAAAAATTCCTCTAAATTGACAAGGGAGGTACAGGAAGACTTGAACAATGTAGGTTCCCCGGGACAGGTATATGCGGGGATGGGAATGACGCACCAGGGAAATCAATGGGGCTTTTAAAAAAATTGTTAATAATAAATAATCAAATAGTCAATTCCATTCAACTAAAATGGTGTTAAAAGACCCCTTTTTCCGGCATTTTTTAAATCTGGGGGTTAGCAGGTTTGGGGCTCAGCTGTGGCTCGGACAGGATAGTCTATTCCTGAAACTAAAATGGTGTTAAAAGACTTTTTTTTGGGCACTTTTAATCGTGGTCAGCAGTTTAGGGGTCATCTGGTTCCAGGAAAGGGTGACAATGTCCCAATCAAAATAAAAAAATGGTTCAAAAATAAATGGTTCTGGCACTTTTTAAAATTTTTGGTCCCCTGCAGGTTTAAGAGTCATGCTGGGGGTACAGGAAAAGGGTAGTGAATATCTGTAACTTTTTTTGTGATTTTGTTACCTAAATTTTGTTTTCCCAAGATGTAGACGTATCCTTTTTTCTGTTTTTAGATGTTAATTCCAGCTTCTCCAGCCCTGTTTGGGTGTAAGAATGAAGGTGTTGTTCCTCTCCCATAGACTTTAATGGTCATCGGCGATAATCTATTATCGACTATCGGAAATCGTCTTGATAATTGACCACATCGACTATCGACCCGATGATGATAGTCGACGTAATCGCTCATCACTAGTGCTTATGCTTAGAGAGACGGTGGATTCGGTCGACTATGAGATCAAGGTTTGAAGCCTCTGGAAGGACAACCATCAGTAAGGAAGGGGAGAAACATCAAGGCTGACCGACTCGGGAATCCCACGAATTCTGTTGTTCGATCTGCGGGATTTATCCTCCAAATCCAGGACCTTTGAGGACAAGCGTTGAACCTCTTCTTCTAGAGCCGAGTGTGAGTCTATAAGGAGGTTATGGGACGAGGCAAATTCGGCCATCTTTTTTTCTATATGGTCTGTTCTGGAGACCAATGATTGTATGTAGAGATGGGCGAATCGATTCTAACGAAGTGGAATTCATTTAGAATTTCAGGAAAACTTCGGTTCGAAACGAAGTCGAACTTTGGGATACTTCGGGTGAACGAAGTGTGCTTTTGATTGATAAAATGGCTCGAGCACATTGGCGCTACATGGGGCAAAGCACTCTGGGAGGAAGAAGGGCATTAGCCTGCATGACATGTGCAGAGGTGAAGCCAATCAGAGACCGGCGGGATTCTGTGACGTCACCGCACTATATAAGTGGGGAGCTCACACTCCTCTCACGTGTCATCAGGTAAAGGTTGCTCCCGCGGCTGATGCTTTTAAACTGAAGAATTGATTTTTATATGCGATTTCTGTGGGGTGTCTCAGCTTGTTCAGAGACTGTTCTCTTAATGTTCTATTTCTAATATTTTGGGGTATTGGATCTGAAATCCAGTGTGCGTCCACTGCAGCTGCATTATACATTCAATATCCAAGTGGGATCTAAGCCAGTTCCTGTTGTATTCATTTAAAAGAAACAGGTTTTTAGAATACAAATACCACTTCATTTTTGGCTGCTCAATTCTATTGCGCAATTTACATCCAGGGGTTAATTAACCGTTGTTTTGCTGGTGTGCTGACCCCAAGAAACCATCTTTTTCAACGCCAAAATATATAAATTTTTCCTGTAGCCTAAATCACAAGCAAAGGTTAATTACAACTGTATCTCTTGTTGTTGGCTGAATGAAGCGTGGCCAGGGAGCTAACGTTGGCACCACGGCCCTGCGTTTAACACATGCAGCGTCACCCTCCGGTGGCCTGGGAGAAACGTGGTCATATGTGGTGGTCCATCCTGCCGCCGCAGCAACAGCCCGCAGCAGCGCCCAGTGGCACGCATGCCATTGAAGCCAGTCAAGGGTCCCCCACTCTGCAGAAGGGAGCTTTTTTTTCTTTGACATCATCTCCCGGTTCAGATGCTCCTGCTCCTCGCTACTCATGGGGCCAGCAGTCGTTCAGTGAGGCGATTGCAAAGAGACACAGTATGCTCCAACCATCCTAAGGTGCAGAACCTGACCGTGCTCCTGTCCAAGTTGTTGGTACTGCAGTCCCTGCCTTTCCAAATGGTGGACTCTGCCATTCAGAGAACTAATGGCTTGTGCCGAGCCGAGATGGAGAGTTCCAAGCCGTAATTTCTTTTCCAAAAAGGCGTACCAGCACTATAAATATGTAGAACAGAAGGTGGGTCAGTCCTTGAACTTATCGGTTTTGTTCCAAGGTGCACAGCAGCGCGGACGTCTGGAGCTGTAACTACAGTCAGGGGCCCATTAAAAATGGGCCCCTTTAAAGGGCCCAAATGGGTGGGGTGCTTTCCCCCCAGGGCCAACCCAAAAACTTTGGGCAGGAGACGGCGCTTTCCCCCACTTTTTCAACGCTTTCACCTGCGCCAATGCCGGGCCCCCTCCCCCCCCAAACCCCCCACCACCATCCTCAGCCCCACAATACTGGGTCCATCCCTACCACATGTGGTTTGGGGACAGCGGGGTAACCCAAATTTTTTAAACCTGGGTTGCCTCGGCCCAACGAAGTCCCCATAGGGGGGAACGCTCCGGCCCTCATGGGAGCAAGAAATCGAAGTGTGGTTTTCCTTTTCCCGGCCAACTGCAAATCAAAAACCCTGGTGGAAAGGGCAATGGGGGGGGAACATGGTGTCCGGGGAAATCAAACCCAGGAGGGATGGTCCATGCCCCTGCATGGGGCATTGGTTCAATCTGGGTTTTGGGAAAAAGGGTTTCCTTTAAGTCTTCCACCGATCTTCAAACATTTCCCCAAATGGCCAGGAAACTTTGGGAAGGGACTTTTTTCCATTCGGAAAAAGCCAGGGAAAACCCTCCTCGAATTTAAACGGCAGAACGGCCCTCCCCCCCAAAACACTCTGATATGCGATGTTTTTCCCCCCGCTGGAATTCCGCCTGCACATTTTTGGGCCGACGTAAAGAACAGAGAAAAGGGCCCTTAACGATTTTTTGATGATCGGCAGACAGAAGTACCCCCTTTGTAACTGATGTCAGCCCGTGGCAGCTCATGTTTTTACACCCGCCGTTTTTTAGGCCCCTTCGAGGAGGCAAAAATTTTTTGTCAGTCCCCCAGGGCTACGGGATAAAACGTCATTCCACTGCTTCCTGTCCTGGGGAACCCGATTTCTAAATATCTTCTGGGCAGGGGGCAGGGGAAATGCACACATCTCGTGGCCACATAAAACCGGGGGGGACCTTTAAAGGTGGGGGGAGGAAAGGGGGAAGGGAAAAATTTTTTTGGAAATAAGGGGGGAAAGGGGGGGGGGGGGGTTGGGGTTTTGGGGAAATTTTTTTTTAGGTTGGGGGGGGTTTTTTTTTTTTAAGGGGGGGGGACAAGGAGGAGAAGGGGGCCCCTGAAAACAAGGCTGGAGGTAGGGGGGGAAGGAATGAGGAAGATGAGGCAAAATGACCCCCCCGGGACCGGGGGCAAATATACATTGGAAAAGGAGGCGGGAGCCCCTGGAGTCACTTGGGGGCCGATGGCCCACAGCATGCTAATTTTCCTTTCTAGTCACCGAAAGTTCCCGCAACCGGCAGAGGGGGAATGACTTCTGGCTCTCAAACCCCATTGGGGGCCCCCCGCTTAAACCTGTTTCCAAAAAAGGGAGCCTTTTTCCCAGCTATTGAAGGGGGAAACAAACCCAAATACTAAGGGGAAATCCTCCGTAAAACAAATTGGAAACCCGCCTTGGGGCGGGAATCGGGGCCCCCCCCTGACAGGGCTGACCGGGGGGTTCCTCAGCGCCACGTATATGGGCCGCGGCTGCTGGGGGGAAAGGGGGGGGGGGGGGGGGTAGGAGCAAAACCCCCTCCATAAGAAAAACCTAAAATCCTTTTTGTCACTGATTACAGGGTTCCCTTTACCCCCCCCTAGTGAGGGAGGGCATTCCCCCAGCAAAACAGCAACGCGGAAACCCGGGGGCAAATCCCTTTAACCCAACAGGTTGTTTTCCAAATTTGGGCAGCACTCTGGGACCTCAAATTTGAAGATTTCCCTGGAAATAAATGGCACCAAACTGGTATGTTTTGGCCGCAACTTTTCCGAGTTTGCAAAGGGGGAAGCTGTCCTGCCCGGCCAGTAGTTTTGGCAAACAAGCGGGTGTTTCCCGTGCGGGGGGGGGCCATCGTTAACCCCCCAAAAGGGGAAACCCCCTTTTTTCCCCCGGGGGAAAAGGGGGGAAAAAGGACTGACCTTTGTCAAATGAAACAGGCTTTGGGTCGGCCCCGGTTTTCCACACCCCCCCAATGCCTTAGGCCCCCCCTTTTGGGGTTTAAACTACCTGGGCCCCACCACTATTTCTTATGCCCGCCCACCCGCCCAGGCCACACATCTGCGAGCGTTTTCTCCATCTGCCTCCACAATCTTTTTTCCAGGGACTGGTATTGGCCACCCCAAACCCCAACACTCGTCCCTTTGGGGGCCCCTCTATGACCTCTTTCTGCTGCTGCTTTTTTGCTTTTTGCCGTGACATCCCCCCTGTTGGGCATTGTGCCACTGTCGATCTCATGCTGCTGCTTTTTCTTTCTGCAAATTTTCCCCCAAAAACTTTTGTCATTGTGCCACGCCTGACCTCAATGCTGCTCCCGGCCGGGGACCTCCGCTTCCCCAGTCTTTTGCCACCTGTTGGGTTCCCCCCCTGTTTTTGCCACCTCCCGAAGTATTGTGCCACTCCCTGACCTCAATTTCTGCTGCGGTACCCCTGCCCGGGGCCCCCCACAAATGTGTCATTGACCACTGCCCTGACTTTATTCGGGTGCCGCCGTGACCTTTCCCCCCTCCGGGCCCTTGTGCCATTCCCGTGGCTTCCCCTGTTTTTTCCCCCCCTTTCCAAAAATGTCATTGTGGGCCCCTTTCCTGATTCTCATGGTGCTGCTGGGCTGACCCCCACACTGTGTGAAATTTTGCCACTCTGTGGCCCAATACGTTTTTTCCACCTCCAAATTTTCAATTTTGCCACTGCCTGAAACTCATACTGCTTGGGCCCGGCCCTTACCTCCACACGTGTGGGTTGTCCACTCTGTGGCTTAAAAACTGAGTTTTAAAACCGCCCCACCCCGAATGTCATTGTGCCACGCCTGATCTATACTGCTGCTTGGCCCCTGGACCTCCACCCCTTTGGGGAAATTTTGCCAGCTCTGTGGGCCCAATACTGTTTAAAAACCCCCTCCAAAAAGTCATTGTCCACTGCCTTAAACCATACTGGGTGCCGGGGGTGACCTCCCCCACTGTGTGATGTGCCACTCTGTGGGCCCAAAACTGTTTTGGGGCCCCCTTTCCAAAAGGGCATTTTGTGCCACTGCCCCGATCACATCTGGGTGCCTTGTGTGACCCCCACACTGTATTTATTGGTTTTCCACTCTTTTGGGGCCCAATACTGTTTTTGCCGCCCTCCAAAAAAGTCCCTTTTGCCACTGGGAGAATTTATGCCCGCCGCTGCGGGGACCTTTCCCCACTGGATCTTGTGCAATCCGGGGGCCTAATACTGTTTTGGGGCCCCCTCCCAAAAGTCATTTTGCCCCCTGCCCGACCTCATTTTCTTCGCGGGGCCGGTTGGGCCTTTTAGCTCTCATCATTTGGGCCCCTCCTTTAGCTTCCCCTGTTTTTTCCAAACCTCCAGAAGGGCATTGGGGCCACTTTCCCCGACCCCCATACTGCTTTCCCGGGGCCCGGGCCCTCCGCTCTCATCCCAATTTTGCCAACCCCTTGGCTTCCTCCTGTTTTGGGAAACCCCCAGAAAGTCATTTTGGGCCCCTCCCCTGACCTCCCTGGGTGCGCTGTTTACTTTCCCGCCGTTGCCCTCCACACTGTGTCAATTTTGGGCCCTGGGCCCGACCCCATGCGGGGTTGCCGCCGTGACCCTTCCCCCTCTCCAAAATCAAATTTTGCCATTCTGGGCTTCTTTCCCGTTTTGCCCCCCTCCAAATTGGGCATTGTTCCACTGCCTGATCTCATACGGGTGCCCGCCGGAACCTCCACACTTGGGGATTTGCCACTCTGTGGCCCCCAAAATTGTTTTTGCCGCCCCCCCCAGAATTTTCATTGTTTCCACTTTCCCCGGCCTAGCCAGCTGCTGCCCGGGCCCTGACCCCCCGCTCTCAAATCCCTTATGCCACTCTGTAGCTTTCCCCCTGTTTTTGCCCCCTCCAGAAATTTTCATTTTTGGGCCCCCTGCCTGACCTCATACTGCGCCGCCGTGACCTTTCCCCTCTTCCCTTTATTGTGCCCCTCTGGGGCTTCCTCCCCGTTTTGGGCCAAACCCCCAGAAAGTCATTGTGGGCCCCTCTCTGACCCCATGCTGCTTGGGGTGGGCTCCGGGGGCCCTCCACACGTTGGGCATTGTGCCACTGCCCCGAGCTCATGCTTTCTTTTCCGGCCCCTGACCTTTCCTTTCCCCTCTCATTCCCTTGGGGCCATTCTGTGGGTTTCCCCGTTTTGCCACCTTTCCCGAAATTTATTGTTCCACTTGGGCCCTTTTTTTCCCCCCCCCCATACTTGGGTGCCGACCCTGACCTCCACACGTGTGATTGTTTCCACTCGTTTTGGGGTAATACTTTTTTTGCTTTCCTCCCCGAATGTCATTTGGCCACTGCCCGATCTCATACTGCTGCCGCCTTTAACCCCCACAAATGTTTTGATTGGCCACTCGTGGGCCCAATACTGTTTTGCCCCCCTCCAAATGTCCCTTTTCCACTGGCCTGATCCATACGGGTGCCCGGCCCTGACCCCCACACTGTGGGGATTGGCCACTCCTGTGGGTAAAAACTGTTTTGGGGCCGCCTCCAGAATGTCATTGTGCCACTGCCTGACCTCAAACTGCCCGCCGCCGGGGACCCCCAGCTTTTCAGCCCTTGTGCACCTGTGGGTTCCCCCTTTTTTGCCACCTCCACAATGTCAAATTGGGGGGCCCACTGCCTGAAATTTATGCTTCCGTGGCTGTCCCCCGTTCCCCCTCCAAAACTCTGTCACTAATGTTTGCCCCCCAGAGCCTCCACTTTTTTTTTTTCCCCCTTTTTTCGGCATACTTTTAAACAGGCTTTAAAATTTTTCCCTTGAGTTTTTTTGGGCAGTTTTTTGCCCTCTTTAAGGCCCAGGGAATTTTTAAATGAAGGCGATTCTAAGAGCGGCGGGAGCCCATCGCGTGCATACTAAAACACAACATTGTTTTGAAGACCAAACCCAAACTCCCTCTGCATATTTAAAGCATGGCACAACATTTTCACAGCACCCCCGCAGGCTCTGTGCAACCTGGAAATACTGCTTTTAACGCGATTTTGTGCCGGGAAGGGAATTCGGAAAAGAAACAAATTTTTGTCGGAAAAATTTGGGGAAGTGACCGAATCGAATTTTGAGAAATTCCCCACCTAAAATTTCATGCTTTTCTAAAGTCAGGGGGTCATTTGCTTGAAATCACTTTTAAGGTGTTCTCTAAAAGAGGAGAAGAGCTGTTTCAATATGGATTCTGTAGAGTCCGACTTGCTTGCCCCTTCATGTGGATCATAGTCTAGTGATTCAGCGTGAGAAAGGAGTAGGGGGAAGAAGGTTGGGAAAACCAAGGGTGCCTTTTTAAGGCTTAATCCTTGTGGGGGAAATTTGGGGAAAAATTCCGTAGCTTGGCAAAGGGTTTTTGGGGTTTGGCCTTTCTTGAAATTACCTCCCATTGTAAAGGGTGTTTAAGGATGAGTAGAGAAAGGAGGAATGTCAGCTCGAAAAGTATAGGAAAGTGTAAGGGTTTTTTTTTTTTTTTTTTGTCTGTATAGACTAGGACAGTGAGCAGCTTAATGAGAAACAAGAAATTCCCAGGTGATATCAGGAGAGAGGTTTCTAGGAATGGTAAGGCACAAAGTCTCTACAGAGGTATTGTGTCCTTTTATGAACTTTAAAGCTGGAGGACAGTATCTCCAGGCGCAACGTGAGCAAGAGCCCCAAGCTGGTGAGGATTTAAGACCTATTACATGAGATGGGAAAACAGATTTTGTAAAAGGAGTTTCATCTATCTCATATGTTGCCGAGCACAGCTAGATTATGCAGTGTGGCCAGAGGAAGCAGTGATTGCTAGTGCTATGTAATAGCAATGTAATAGCAGTGCCTCTGCTGGAGCCGCACTATGTCTTACTGGAAAAGTTTTACTGAGACAGCAGATTGATCAGGCAGACCTAGATGGCATACAGAGGGTCAGTTTGGTGCTAAGCCAGAGTATGTCCCAGTAGTGGCCGTGCTCGTTTAGCAAGGGATCCTGCCGCAGCATGTCCCAAAATGGCAGGCCGCTTTAGAGATGCATTTTGGCGCTTATGTATTTTGTTAGGAGAGGGAACCGTTGCTCGCCGCCACTCGCAGGGCGCCGCGTGGAATGCAGAGACCCAGGTCGGTCTGTCCTAAATGCCCAAACGTTTGCTCCTCAGGTCTCTGCTGTTACAGAGCAGGCGATCCCGCTGCCCGAATTCCAGAAGGAGTCCCGCCGCGCCTCACCTCGAGGAGAGCAAAGCTGCAAGTTGCCGGCAATCCCGAGTGCAGCGAGAGGGTAGCGATGCTGCCGGGTGATTTTGAGTGAAGGCTCGAGGTATGTCGCCCGTTACCAAAAAAGAAGGCATGGCAACCAGCGTTTCTGTTTCCGTATATAAGTAAAAATTTTCCAACCTTTATTGTAGATAGATTAAAATCAAAACATATTATCCAATGATTCCTCACATCAGAGCCGACGTGTTTCGGAGAATACAGAACTCCTTATTCATGGCATAGCAAACCAGCATTAACAAAGCTTTTTTATGTGCAAGAGATACATCATGTGATCACGTCAGATGACCACATCACATTACATAAATTCTAATAACACAAACAAGGTAAATAGAATTAAGAACAAGTATCATATGCTAAAAACAATAATGCGATTTCATTGAAAGCGAATCAGTATTGGCACATTAAATCATGTCCTTTGTTGAGACCGTCAGGATATCTTGTGTTTAATTTAAATATCCACCAACCTTCCCTTGCAAGGAGCTTACCTCTGTGGTCCCTGCCCCTTGTGGGTCTGGTAACCCTTTCTATACCTTGAAATTCAAGGTTGGTAACATCACCTGCGTGTATTTCATGAAAGTGTTTTGAAACCATGGATACTCCTACACATAGAGGTTTTTGTGCATCAGACATATGCCTGCGAATACGTACTTTTAGAGCTGTGCTTGTGCATCCTACGTATTGTAAATCGCATGCTCTGCAAGTGATAAGGTAAACTACGAAGTGTGTGTTGCAGTTTATGTAGGAAGTCATATTAAAGAATTCCCTGTTAACACTGGATGTAAATGTTTTTGAGACGGTTACATGTTTACAGGCTGTACAGCGTGTATGTCCACATTTATACATGCCTTTGGTAGACAACCGAATTTTGTGTGATTTGTTCATATCAGCTTCGAACAGACTAGGTGACAAGATTGAACATAATGTTTGTCCTCTCCTGGACACAAAACGTATGTTATTTTCGGATACAATGCTATGCATATTTTCTTGAGCCATTAACAAAGGAAGATTTTTTTTATTATAGTACAAATCTCTTTGAATTGTGGACTATATTTGGTGGTAAAAGTGACCAAACTATCTCTTTTATCTTGGGGCACTTTATTTTTATCCTTCAACAGTTCATCTCTAGGGATGTGAGATATTTTCTTTGCTGCTTTATTTAACATCCATTGTGGATAGCCTCTGGAACGTAGCCTACTCTGAACCTCTCCTTGAAATATGGGAAAACCTTCAGAACTAGAACAGTTCCTTTTAGTTCTTGTAAGTTCCCCAAACGGGACCCCTTCCAGGACATGTCTGGGATGACTGGATTTGGCATGTGGGATAGAATTTCTCGATGTAGTTTTCCTGTATGGTAAAACCTCTATTTTATCTCCCCTGCCTGTAAGATTGACATCCAGGTAGTTAATACTGTTCTCATGCCACTCCAGGGTGAACTTTAAGTTCATATCATTCTTATTGATATATTCTCAAAACAGATGCACCTCCTCCTCCGTTCCCCCCCCCCCACCAGGAGCAGGTCGTCTATATAGCGACCATACCACCTGATGTGGGGGGATAAGGGGCAAGAGGTAGTGAATAGATATTTCTCCTCCCAGGCCAACATAAAAATGTTGGCGAGGGAAGGAGAGAATTTGGCCCCCATGGAGGCTCCACAACACTGTCGAAAAAAATTCCCCATCAAAGGAAAAGTAGTTGTGCTTAAGAAGAAAATCCACACAAATGATGAGAAAATCTTTCAATTGTTCAGACACAGTACTGAAACGTATAAGGTGTTGTTTTAAGAATTCTACTGCCAGATTATGGGGTATGGATGGGTACAGTGCAGTCACATCACATGATAGCCAAGAGGAAGCAGGATCCCATTTGGCCTTTGATAGCATAGCCACTAAACTTTTTGTATCCCTAATGTAGCCCGGGATATTTCTGACTAGAGGTTGTAGTATAGAATCAAGCCAGGATCCCAATACTTCGCCTACTGATCCTATTCCCGCCACAAACGGACGGAGAGGAGGGGGAAATACATCCTTGTGTAACTTTGGAAATGAATGGAAGATCGGAACGATTGGATGCTCTAGAAACAACTTCTCTGCTAATTGTAAGGAGATAGCCCCCATCGCTACACCCTCATCTAAAATGGCTTTTAACTTCTGTTGAAAAATTGGAGTAGGATCGGATGAAAGGGGTCTATAAGTTGTTTTATCTTCCAAAATAATTTTGTTTAATTTTTTGTATAGTCCCGCATTCATAAGGACTTA
>JAODAL010083399.1:0-11267 GCA_025379985.1 Phyllomedusa bahiana
TCATACTTTTTAAGGAAAGCTACCAAGTACCAGGAAATGTATTAAATTTTGACTTTGTAGAAAGTAAAAAAAATCCCTTTAAAAATTTCCTCTCATTATAGGGTACATGATGGGTAAGTTTTATAAACTCCAAGGAAGCTGATACCATTTATATTACCTTATTTATTATACACGATTTTTTAATATGCCACACAAACACCTTCATTGTCAAAAGAGAAAAACTGTTAACCAAGGTGAATTACACTAAATTTTTCTATCTCCCCCCTTTTTCTCTGCTAGTAATCTGTAAAACCTCTTCTCCTCATCCCTAAATTTTACTGATAGTTGATAATGGAAAAGAAAAGGGAAAAAAAACCCTAATCGAGCTACGCCTATTAAACATGCACACAAACCACTTTTACATAGACATCCACACTTACACATCACTACGTGCCCCCAATACTTTTTCTGGAAAACACTGAACCCCATATAACTTGTTTTGATGTATGAGCACCCACAGTTTTTATTTTACTGAGACTTTTTTATTTGAATAATAAGTCATAGAACAATCTCTCTGCTTGAAAAATTGTTTATTGATAAAAGTAGGATGCATAACTTCTGAAATATATGCTTTAAAGAGAACACATTGATTTATTAAATAACTTTCGAGGATGTACTGTGAATTATTTTTCCGCCTTTTTTTTCCCAAAAAAATTTAAAATAAGCAGCTTTAAATTTAAGGCAAATTGGTGTCATATTTTTGTGTGGATGGGAAAAATGGGGTTTTTGGGCAGAAAGCTCTGCTTCTTCCCCCTTTTAAATTTCAAAGGGTCCTTTAATAATTTTTCAGCACTCAATTTATTAGAAACACATGGGTGCAGGGCATCACAATTATAAGATAACTGGTTAGCAGGGCTGTATCTGCACACCTTCTTTTTACAACATTCCAATATAGAAGACTTTTGTGTTGAAGAAGTTAAGTTTAGGGGCTACATTAGACATAGTTTATTTGTTTGTAAGAAATTTTATACTTTTTTATATATTTGTACAGTTTGTATTATTTTATAGATTGAATGTGATTTACACGATGTAGTGCTTGATGGGTTTCCAATTTTTATCATACTGTTACAGAAAAACAATCGACTGTTAAGTGCAAGCAAACTAACAAGAGCGGAAACATGGGGAAGTTAGTAACCTATACGGGCCCTTTTGTTGGGGCATTTTATTCTTGTTGATGTTAAGTACAGGGAATTTTTAGAGCAAGTGAAATTGACTCTAGACCTAGTCCCCAGTACCCTGAGAAAGTTTCCTCTACAATGGGATACAGCAAAAACCTCATCCCTTTACTAAAACTGAAGAAATATTTACTGCCATAGCTATAGCCGGGCTAACAACCACCTAATTTCCATTAAGACCTCTCCGTTACGCAAGGGGCTGTAAAGTAGGGGGCGTGAGACAATGGGCTCACGTCCTGAGGCTAACTTTGGTTAAAAAATGGGGGCCCAAATTTTTTCCCTCTCATCCCCTATCTTCCTATACCTCCCTCCCTCCTTCCCCCCCATCCCTTCCTCCACCCTCTCCCTATAGTGAAGCCCCCCCCCTTTAAGACAGCTACTCCCTACCCCCCTTCGAGGGAGCGCTGTGAGCCCCCCCACAGGTCCAGGCGGAGTCCTTAGGCAAACACTTTTGGCAATCCGTAAGGCTAGATGGCCTCAAATTACTGAATTTAGAGGGAGAGGGACAAAAAGCAGCCATGGCAATGAAACGAACCATCCCCGCTATAATATTTCCCCCCCTAGAGGAAAAAAACAAAGTTTGCAATGCACAAATTTTGGTTCACCCCATCACTACTCCTTAAATTTGAAGTACATACAACAGAAGAGGGGAAAAAAAAAGAACCCCCTCTCACTGTACCCCTAGGAAAACTTTTGTATAAATGACCCCAAAATTTTTTTTTATTGCACACCAATACCAAAATGACATCACTCACGTACCCCAAAATTAAATTTTAAATTTCACATGGTTGCCCCCAAAATTACATTTCTAACTAAACCCTTTGAAATGAATTTGCACTTTTACTCATTATTATTTCACACTGAACATTAAAATTAATTAAATTACACAAACTCCGAGATTACATCACACCATACCCAAAATTACTTTATTACTTACTCCAAAAATTAAAATACACCAAAATTTTAAGTTTAATTCTCAATGTACAAAATAGTTTACATAAACTGAAACCCCAAGATTAAATAACACACCATACACGAAATTACTTTAAACCCACCTTACCCCAAGATTACACTACACACCCAACCCCAGATATTACATTACCACGTACCCCAAATTAATCATTCCCACTGTACCCCAAATTATTTACACCCCCTTTCCCCCCGATATTACCTTTTTTCCCAAACCCAATAACATTACACAAAAACCCCAAAGGATTTTTACATTACACACGTACCACAGAGCCCAAATTAAAAAGGGCCCCCCAAAATTGTGTGGGGTATATATAATAATTGAACACAGACGTACTACACACTTAGGGGACATGATGAAGGGGCCTTTAGCCTTTTTTTCGGCGTACACTGCGCCCCCAGCCCAATCCCCTTCGGACCAGCTTCGCCACTTCGGTGCGGTCCCATGAAGGGGCGGCATGGGGGGCTGGGGGGGCATGGGCACGGGGGGGGGCCGGTGTAGCGTCCGGGGGGGATGGGGCCGGCTCTATAGTCCGACATGTACCATCGCGGCTCGCCAAATGCGGCGCTCGCACTCCAAAAAGCAACCGGGTTTTTTTTTTTGGTCAAATCCTCCGGCGGCGGCGAAGTAAGCGGGACCCAACATGCGAGGAACGGACAAGATCGCGACAGAATCTCGGCGCTCCCTCCGAAAGCAGACTTGGTCGAAATGCTCCGGCGGAGGCGAATGAACAAAACAGAACAGCGGGGAAGCAATCGAAGACCCGGACAGAAATTTTGGGCCCTCCCTCCGTGCAGCGGGAGAAGAAAGGAAAAAATCGTCTTTAAAAGGGCGGAAAACAGTGTCAGAAGAAAGGCAAAAAAAAAAATACCATAATAAAAAAAACACATTTTTCCAAACTCTAGAACGGCGCAATATCAACAAATATAAATATTGCAAATTCCCGGGGAAAAGACATAATTCAAAAATCGAAACCTATTCCTTTGGGTCGGCGAAACCGGCCAATAAAAATCGGAGCACATAACCATTAAAGCTATGGGAAGAATTGACCAATCAAAACCCCCGGGCGGGAAAATTCAAAATACAGTAAAAATGCTGAAAAGAGCTGTTTGGGCTGAGCTAGGGGGGTTGGGCTAGCTCACCAATCAAATAGGAGCGCAAAGTCCCATTCTGCCTATGGAGAATTTAGACCAATAAATCGGGGCGGGAAAATTTCAAAATACAGAAAAAATGCTAAAAAAGAGCTGATTGGCTGAGCAAGCGGGGTCTCACTACTCACCAATCAAAATAGGACGACAAAGTCCCATTAAAACCCTTGGGAGAATGTAACCAATCAGAATCCGGGGCGGGAAAAATTCAAAATACGAAAAAAAGACAAAAAGAGCTTTTTGGGCTAAGCTAGGGGGGTCTCGCTAGCTCACCCAATCAAGCGGGGCTACTTTCCCTTATACTCTAGGAGAATAAGGCACTCAAATTCCCCGCTCAGCGCCGGGGGGCATGAAGTTTTAATCAAAAAATTATTTTTATACAGTGAAAACTTCCAGAAAAAACCCAAACACTTTTTTAAAAAATAAGCATTTAAAAACCCAAAAAACGCGTTCGTCGCCAAAAACCGGCACATAGGAATTGCCAAGAAAATTTTCCCGGGAAAGACAGAAAAAAAATTTTGTAAAGCTATTCTCTTTGGGTGGGCAAAACCAGCCAATCAGAATAAGCGACAATGCCCCCTTAAGCCATGAGGAGAATTGAAAATCGAATAACGCAGGGGCCCTTTCATCCTAGGGGAAAAAAAATTGGACCAATCATTTTCAAAGGGGGGACAGTTCAAAATACATAAAAAGGCAGAAACGAGCTGTTTGGTTGAAGCCGGGCTCGCCACTTACCAATCGAGCGCAGCCTTTCTCATAAGTTCTGGGGGGAAACGAAATTTAAAAAGGCGCCGAAATTTTGGACCAATGGAGAGCGAGGCGACGCTCCTATGGTTTTTCTAATCAACTGGTAAAAAAGTGTACATGGCGAAATCAAATTATAACACTACAAAGTTTTTTGCATTTTTTAAAAGTATTTTTGAAAGTCCCGCCTGGATTCTGAGTGGAAACCCCCTAGCTAAAGGGGTTTTCGCTCGTAATTTTCTGAATGGTTTAAACTTTCAACCCAGAATGGGGCTTTGTCGCTCCCTTTTTGTTGGGTGAGATAGCCCAAACCCCTTTATCTACCAATAGCTGTTTTTTTTGCATTTTTACTGTATTTTGAACAGTCCCGCCTTTATTCTGATTGGTCAACCTCCCCAAGGTTTTTAATAGTTCAGTGTCCTCCATCTATTGGCCGGGTTATGGCACAATGAAATAGGTTTTCAGATTTGAAAACTGTATTTCCCGGGCCATTTTTCCCAAATCCTAATTCTTGACTTTGGGTATTTGGAAAGTGATTTTTTTTTATGTAATTTTTTTTTTTAAAGTTCACTCTTTTCCTAAATGAGGAAAAATTTTGGGTTTTACTCCCACCACATGTGGAATGATTTTTTCGCCGCTCCAGCCCGTTCGATCGGGAAAAGATTTCGCGCAGTCCCGCACGGGGCCTAAGTCCCGCACGCCCCCACACACTGGCAGGCGGCCGGGCTTTTCCCCCCATGTATGAGGGCACTTCCCGGACGGCGAATCTTTGGCGCAGCCCGCAAAGCGCCCCTGTCCCCGCACTGTGCCCCACGCACTGGCGAGGGGCGGCGGGTTTCCCCCCATGTATTTTCCCCTACCCCGGCGACAATCTCAGACGGCCGCCGCACTTCGCCTAACACACGGCGATTTGCGGGGGACTTTTCATTATGTATGAGCGCGGCCCGCCCCCACATAAATCAGGGGCAGATTCCGCGGGGGAAATGGGGGAAAACGGCCTCACCCGCGGATTTATACATGTGCCCTTATGTAGACCACATGACATTTTTTTGTTGGAAATTCGGCGCTTGGAAACCAGAAAAACAACAAAGACCCGACTGCCCGAGGCAGATTCTGCCTCCATCATTTAGTGCTGTTAGTGCATAAAACACTCGACTTTGCATTACAAAGCCCTGGTAATTTAATGTCAAATTACCCCCTTGGGATTCCCCCCGGGGGGGGGGGGGACTGTTTCCATTTTTTCAAGGAACGGGGTTTACCGAATTTTCGGCGGGCCCCGTAAGCGAAAATCCGGGCCGAATTACGGCGAAATTGTCCGGAATTTTCCCCTTAACGGGCCTAAGGGCACTCTTTTGAAAACAAATTCCCTTGTTAATAAACATTCACATCCACTTCGGCAGGTCAAACAAACCCCCCTTCCCTTGCCCCATACTCAGTAAAACATTGAAATGAACCTGAGCAGCTGCACTTGCTTTCATGCATTTATTTTAAATTTTCTAGACTAGCATACTGACTTAGTCATCCTAGTCCATTAAATCCTTTGAAGGGAAGAAACATTAGTAAATACGGGTAAATACCTTGTAATGTTTAAACAATTCTATGGGATAGCAAGAGCACTGGACAACCGACTGAGCTTTGCAGGGATGAACGTTTCGGAAACTCCCCCCCCTTTTCAAGCATGCCCCTTTTTTCTGCTCATTCCTTTTTTTGTTAAAACCCTTTAACCCTTGCCAAAAAAAAATTTTAAAAACACCTAAAATTTGATCCCATGATCCTTTTGGGACACGTAGCGAGACATTTTTTTTAACAAAAACAAAAAAGGGACCCTAACTTAGTGTGTATACACAAGGTATTAAAGGTAAAAACGAGAGCATTAAAAAAGAATCTTCTTAAAAAAGAGGGCTTATTGGATATTTTAAAATGGATTCCAAAAACCAAAAGGAAAAACCAGGGGACCACCTTTCCTCCCTCTGACATCGGACAACTACCTTTGCTTATGTCCCCAAATTCAGAGTTATAGCCCACGTAACGTTACCTCCTAGAGAAAAAATATGTCACCAAATTTTTGACCCCACAAAAGAAAAAAACCTTTGCCCTAAATCTAAGGAAAACTTTTTGATTGCTTAGTATTTAAAGAAGTCTTATAATTTCATTTACATCCTTTTTTTTGTATTTTCCTGAACGATATTTCCCTCAAAACTCAACCTTTTTTATTTATAAGAAAATCCATGCCCCTTGGCCATTTTCCCATAGAAATAGTTTCTTACTAACAGGTAAATATTCATGACTTCAATAAAAAAAAATTTACATTTTTTTCCCCGGGCCACTTCCACATAGTCCTTTTTTGGTAAATTACACCCTTCTAAATGTTTTCTTACTGCATTGTTGGCTTTAAACATGTAACAAAGGTAAACAAAGACTATTAAAAAATACTTGCTGTTCTGATTTATTTTCCTTTTTTAAGCTAAAGCATTATCTTCTGTTGTTTCAATTTCCCACTTTTCTGACTTTCTCTCTCCTCTCTCTACAACCCTGGAGTCATTTCTTTTTAAGCACATAGACTTTCTTAATTTTCTTTCTGACAAAATTAAATTTGTTAGAGCCTGGAGCTTTTTGCCCCGCTGTTAATACCCCTCCTTTAACCCTTTCCCTCTAAAAGGCCAAAGATAAAAGGGTGAAATTCGTCACTGCATAGAACCACCCATGCCTGAAAAAGGGAATGAGACCTGAGGGGGGCTGTGAAAGCAAGCCTGTGAAAAAAAGCATGGGGAAAAACTTTCTCATAACCTGGTGAGGGACAAACTGTCCAAAAATAAATTGACCCTTTTCTTTCCACTCCAGTAACCCAGCCCCATTCATGTTTTTCTTTTCTTTATAAAAAAAAAACCTATGGGGAACATGTATGAAGGGGCTGTGCCAGAAGTCTGCCCCTTTTCAGCCCGAAAACAGCGCACCCCTTTTCTCTATTTTTTAACCAGGCTCACTCCAATATCATGCATTTTCAGACGCCTCAGCCTTTGTAATCGCCGAACGGGGGGGTGCTGGGCGTGTCACACTACAACCGTACGAAGCTACACATTTAACTTTAGTAGGCAAACCAAGCGCATTAACTGGGAAAAGGTAGAAAGCTTTGAAAGCCTGACCGAATTTTCGCTTAATAGCTAAAAGCCCTAAAACATCACCCGCAGTAGAACAGGTTCATAGATTCAGGGACATTCTTGCTACTAATCTGCAAAAAAGGCCCTGAACCCAAAAAAACAACAGTGACCTATATCTATAACAAAACAGCCCGATTACCACTACTTTTACAACCCCTGTTTCTGTACTTATTTTTATAAAAAAAAAAAAAAAAAAATACAAAATTTGAGGTATTTTTTCATTTTATTTAAGCATGAATATTCAAAAAAAAAAAAAAACTTTGGTTCTTTAGGCTGTAAATTTTTACTAAAATCTAGCTACTAATGTATTTTAGGTACATGGCATTACATTTCAGTGCAGGTGCAAAGAATACTTCCCAGACTATATACAACGATTTCTCATATTTGCTTTTTTTAATGATTTAAATGTCACAACCAAATCTTGTCACACCCCACAAAATGTGACACTGACAGAAAGGATTTGATTAATTATATCTAACTACTGCCATGGTTTTCTGGAGTGTTAAGAAAGAAAGTGCGACCTTGCCAATTATATTATAGCTAAGAAAAAAGCCCATTGGCTAATAGTAACACATTCAGTAAAAAAAAAGATATTCATAAGAGTTTAAGTGGAAAAAGAAACATGAACCCACTGCCAAAACTTTATGGTACTGATCATAAATACAGTAATGGCAGGATAATAAACAGCTATAGATTATACTATATCACTATAACAAAAGCATCAAGGAAATATATAGAAATGCAGATTAAATTTAAAATAATATTTTGTGGAAAACATATTGACAACATTTTATTTTGTAATTTTTATCAAATTTAAAAATAGATTCTGAAATGTCGCTACAAAGCACTGACACTTATTGGCTAAACATCACATTTTATTTAGAGTCTGCAAAGAAATAAAATGCTATCCTCTTATCACAGCTACATTCTACATAAAGAATTAGGGAAATAGCTGGACAAAACCGAGTGCTCAGTTTTTTAAAGTATTAACCCCCTTTAAGGGAAATTACGTAATTTTACATCGTTATGCTTTTATGGGTATAGAGATGGGCTCCTGTGCTTAGTGTGCTCCATATCGGCGGGTGCCAGCTGTTGGTTACAGCTGTTATCTGCAGTCATGGTTGGGATCTGAGGTAACTTCAATCCCCAGCCATTTAACCCCCTTAGTTGTCATGCTCAACATAACCACAGTATCTATATCTTAAGGAAGGGGTGTGGCACACCATCCACCACCTGTTGCAGCCCTCCAACGATGTAATCGAATGATGCCATTAAGTTGCCTAATGAAGACCTCCAAGCAACCTAAATGTCTTCTATTACAAGAAATTTTAACAAATACTTATATCGAAATATATTATTAAAGAAGAAGCAAAAAAGTGACCACAGTTGAAACCCCCTAAGTGGAAAAAAAGGAAAAAATTTTAAAAAAAAAAAAAAATCCTTCCCTTTTTTTTTTCACATCTCAAAAAAAAAAAAACACAAAAATTTTAAACATAATTGGTATAAGTGTGTCAAAAAAGTCTATCGAAAAAAAAAGAAAAACCTGTTTATCCTGTAGGCGGATGTGGTGAAAAACCCCCCCAAAAAAGAATAATTGTGAAATAAAAAATAACAAATTAAAAGTAAGTACTCCAAAATTACAAATTGACACAAAAAACTTTTTTTGCCCCCAAAATACAAGCCATCCCCATAAGCCAAAATTTGGAAAATAGAAAAAATTATTGGTTTAAAAAATGACGATAAAAGCCAAAATTAAAAAACAGACAAAATTAATTATTTTTTAAACATAATAAAGCATAAATAAAAACTAGACCTGTACTAGCCCCTAGAATAAAGATAAAAAGTCAAATTGTGAACCCGTGAAAACAACCTTCCCCCCCTCCCCCGGGGTTTTTCTTTTAATTTTACCCCAAAAAGTTTTTTTTTTTTCCCCCCTACATACCTGTGTATTAAACTGAACTATTGAAAAAAAGAACTTGTCTACAAAAAATAACCCTCATACAACTTTTTGACCCAAACATTAAAAATAAAGGGCCACATTACACCTAAAAGCCAGTCAATTCTTTTAAGGATCTGGCCCGATTTTACGCTTTTTTTAAATGGTTTTTTGGGGGGACTGTTCGTCTGCAGTTTAGAAATTTGCCCTTCCCCCACCATTTAAAAAAAGACGGAAGCATGTTTAGTTTTCAGAACGCCATGGTGTGAAAACTGCCCCGTAAAAATACCCGGGAGTGAGACCACCGCTTGGATTTTCTATTAACGACTACAGGGATGGCTGTCTTTTGATTTTTATATGGGTTTTTAAATTTAAAAACCGTCTGAAGAACACTGGAAAACCCTTGCCATTTGGGCGTACCCTAATGCATAAAGGGGGGGGAAAAACCGCATTGTGATCGAGGGAAAAAGCCAGGTCGTACTATAGCAAAACCCTGCTCCCTATCATAGAATTGAACAGGGCGTACATATGACCTAGGAGCCCATTTCAGCCCATACAATAGGGAAACTAGGAAAAGGTAGACAAAAGTTTAAGGGGCATATATTAAACCCAAATGAAATTGTTTTTTTCAAGATCTTTAACAAAAAAGCATTTCCCTTTTAGTGTGACAACCCTTAAGTAATTTTTGCAAATTCTCTGTACACCCAGGGGAAAATACACAGGGATTTTATCCACTGTTGGGCCAAAACCCTTTGGGACAAAAGATCAAATTAAAAACTTTTCGTACATCAAATTTGGGGGAAAAAAAAAAAGGTCCATAGCGATCTATTTTTTTGCAGGGCATTAGTAAAAACAAATACTGTAACACTAACAACAGAGAGGCAAGAGAAAGGAAAATGAGCTACCAAATTTTTAATTCCAACCTGTCTATAAAAAAAGAATTGTTTTTTTGTTTCTAGTTGGGGAAAAATATCTAAAATTTGGGTTTTTGTAGAATATAGCGTTAGTCAACAACTTAGCTATTATATTTTGGCAATGTGTTGTGCTCAATCCATTGTGTTTCATACTGAAACGATGTTTCCCCTTAATACAAAATTCCCCCAAAAAACCCCTTTAATAAAATATTATTTCCGGGATCCTTTAACACAAAAAATAAGTGCACACAAAAGATTTTAATATTGGGGAAACCCCCCCTTTTCAAATTCCCAGAAATAGTGAAACAGGAATAAATGAAATAATTTTTTCCCCAATTGCTCAGTTTTTGATTAATTTAAACCCCTCCTGTTTTTTTGTTTGTTTTGTTTTTTTATTCTGCATGGCATACTTTTTTTAAAAAGGAATGGGCTCAGAGGGTCCAAAACAATTTTTTACTGCTATGGGGTCCCCCTATATTTATAAAAATAAAGAGGGGATTAAGGGAAAAGGGGATCAAAAACAACAGAGTGACACACTTAAAAAAAAAAAAAAAGGGGCACCACCCGAAAATTGGGAGGTTTTCCCCGCGGGCATGGCGCTTTCAAACGCAAACACAAAAAAACCCAAAACAAAACCCAAATATACTGAAAATTTTCAAAATGCATTACTGCTATGTGTAATAAATACGAAAATGAGGCCCTTCGTGCACATTTTTTATCAAACCTGTGAGGGCACATCCAACCCCCCTGAAATGTGGCTCAGTTCAAAGGGGGCCTACTTTTGAATACAAATACATTATTTTGACACTTTTAAAACTACATTTCCCTAGTGACACGGGAAACCCAAACCCTTTTAAAAACACAGTCAGTAAAGGTTATGTCCCCTACAAAACATTTTTCCCTTTTAAAAATTTTTAAACATTTTTTAAAAAGGGGTATATATTTTCAACCACTATCATATTTAAAACTGAAACTAAAAATACCTGGTTTCCCTTCACATGAGTCTTCCCTTTAAAATCAGCGTTTCTTCGCTCCAGCGCAAAAAATAGCAAACTAGCCCCCTTTTTTTGGACTAAGCATGCCTTGGGCAATCCTGGGGCTCCCTTCCCCGAAAAAATAAAAGGCCCCGGAGAGGGACAGAAAAGAAGAGAAATTTTAAATAGTCCCCCATCTAACTGACTTC
>JAODAL010083400.1:0-11267 GCA_025379985.1 Phyllomedusa bahiana
TCTTTACTTCCTGCACTTGGGCACTCACAGGCACTTATCTGTATATAGATGTATGGTCTGGATGGCAGGTTCATCCACTTTTATGTATACTACCCCATATTTATGAAACATGGCTGGAGCATCATGTAAACCAAGCAGTTCCCACCCTTCCCACCTCCCCCACCCCCCCTTGTTAAGCTCTTGTGAACAGGGTCTCCACACCTTGTATCTGATCTGTAAGTAGCTTTTGACTGTGTAATGTTTTTTCTGTTGTTATACCCCCTACATTTTAAAGTGCTATGGAATATGTTGGCATTACATAAGTAAAGATTCTTCTTATAATTATTAGAGCTTTTTTTTGCTTACAGTACATTATATGGTGATTTAATTGGCACCTTAGAAAATACAGTTTGTTCCTCAAAAAACAAGCCCTCAAGTAGCTAAAAAAATAGTTATGATTTTTGGAAGACAGAGATTAAAAAACGAAACATCGGAAATCTAAAATTTTTTGGGTGTATCTTGCACCAGAAGACTATTGTAGGCCTGTTTTTTTTTTTTTTTCATTATTCAAAAACAAACTTTATTGGGGAAGAGAAGTTTGTATCCAATCAATAATAATCATAAAACTTTAAATTTAATGATCATTTAGTCAACGAAAAATTTTTTACATTGTTCTTGTAAGCGCAAGTTGAGCAACAACACCTGTATGTGAACTTCCATATAGAAGGGAGACCGTCAAACATAAGGGCCAGGTTCGCGTGAGGCGCGGGTACTCCTGGGATGGGAAGACCGTCTCACACCAGGAGATTGTGCGGCGCGAAGAGGACAGTAACAAATTTTGCTTTTATGAGATAAACAGCATCCGACTCTAGTAAAGGGGAAAAATAGAAAAAGCTACAATAAATAAACAAAACAACTTTATCAAAAAAACTCAGTCGGTTCGTCATTGATTTTTAAAGGAAAAGTGGGCCTGTACCTATCCCTAGGAGAAGGTGCGATATTGATCTGACTCACAGAAGACAATCCAGTCCCCCATGTTTGTAGATACTTTTTGTAGAGGTCAGGTGAATCTGCCCTGAATTCCTCCCTCCTCTGTATTGTGTGGGTTTCCTTGATCCATTACGGTATAGAAGGGCTGGAGTTGGAGAGCCAAACCTAGGAAACCCCGTTTTGCTCGATATTAGGTGGGATATAAGGTGATTTTTTAAGGTTAAATTGGGAAGGGGGAGTAAAAAAAAAAAATGTGCTGGGTTGCTTGAAGCGTATTCCCGTATATTTTTAAAAACCCCAATGACCTTTAAACCGAAAGGGTTGGATGACAGAGCATCCCACCAAAAATTTTGGGCATTGTTCCCTGTTAACCCACATGCCAACAAAAAAAATTCGACACGTCGGAAAAAAAGGGTGTTAGCAAGGCCGAACTTGTACCCCTCACGAATTTTATTTAAATTTATCTTGAGCTTTTTTTAGATAAAGGGATTTGTGGGCCTAAGGTAAATGCCCCCGCCCAGTCCTCTGCCGAAAGTGAGACACCCAACTCCTGCTTCCAGCTTCTTTGAAAAGAGAGTCTACCTGACAACGGCTTGGTGAGCATTTTAAAAAGCCCTAAAAGGGCTCGTTTTCCGAGTTTTTCCCCAACCCACAATTCAAATGGTGTGCGCCTCTGAATTCAAGGATGACGCCCGGGAGTACAAACCCGGAAATTTGTGTTTTGGGAAATCTCGGAACAATGCAGTACTCGGGTCCCCCACCAGTTTCTTCTTAAACTTTTGGGAGCAAAGCTAACACACTCGCGAAGACCGACTGGGCAGCGCCTTCCCCTAAGAGACGAGAAAGAGGCAGCTTCAGGGAGTCGGGAAGCCAGGGATTGTTAAGCAATGGGGAGCAGGGCCCTCCCGGTCTCACAAGTTTCATTTTGAAGACAAAGGTCCGGCACACATACATTGACATTTGTGTCACCAGGGGAGTTCCCGCAAGCCATCTCTTCAGGAGCGTAGTGGGAGGAAGCCAGGGAAGCCCCACCACTGGAGCTTTGTATAGCTGTGACTCAAGTTGAATCCAAAGTTTAGTCTTTACATTGTGGAAGTTGTCTAATATACGGACTGCGACTGATGCTAAGTAATAGGCCTGGAAGTCAGGAAGGGACAGTCCGCCCTCCAATTTAGGGCACGACAGGGTGGTTTAAGCTATTCTGGGATGCTTCCGTGCCCATACAAAGTGGTTGACCAGCTGTCGTAACGACATGAAGAAGGTTCTGGGTAGTAAGATAGGTACCGCCTGAAAGAGGTACAGAAGACGGGGCAGTATGTTCATCTTCAATATATTTATCCTGCCTATCCAGGAGAAATCACTCCTGTCCCACTTCAGGAGGTCTTGAGATATTTTGCGGATTAAGGGGGTAAAATTAAAATCAAAGATCTTGTCAGGGGCAGCTGGACTGTGTATACCTAAATACGGAAAAGACGTCGCGGTCCAGGAGAACGAGAAGGAGGACTTCAGGTGTTCCAGATCCTGACGGGAGATATTTAGGCCCATAGCCGTGCTTTTTGTCATATTAATTTTATGATTACTCAACAGGCTATACTCCTGTAGGGCCCTGAGGGCGGCTGGTAGCGAGCTACATGGTTTGGTAAGATACAGGAGTAAGTCGTCCGCGAAGGTGGAACACTTTACCTGCAGGTAAGCAGCCTGAACCCCCTGTATTAGTGGGTCACGACATATGGCCTGGAGTCAGTGCTCCATTGCAAGTATATATAAGATAGGAGAAAAGGGACACCCCTGCCTGGTACCATTCCGCACCACCACCGGTTCTGATAGAGAGCCATTAATACGTATTTGGGCCTGAGGGGATGTGTATAGAGCTAAGATCCGCATCCTCATAACAGAACCCATTCCCAACGACTCTAATACCCCTGATAGAAAAGGCCATGCCACCCGGTCGAACGCCTTTTCCGCGGCCAGGGATAAGATCACACATGGGATCTCTTCCTTTCGAACCTGGTGCATGATGGTAAAGGTTTTTAATGTGTTGTCTCTCGCCTCCCTGGAGGGCATGAACCCCACCTGATCAAGATGGATTAAAGTACCCAAAAGAGGGTTGAGCCGATTGGCCAACATTTTGTCGAAGAGTTTCGCATCAGTATTGATCTGCGATATAGGTCTGTAACTTTGGCACAGAGCAGGATCTTTTCCCTCCTTCGGGATCACAGTAATGTGCACCCTCAAGAAGGCTGGATCAAATGGGGAAGTGTCAGATACCGTGTTGAAGGCCTTAAAAAGGGCCCTCGCAAACCCCCCCCCGGCCCTATAGAATGGAGCTGTGTAGCCATCAGGTCCAGGGCTTTTACCTGACGGCATCGAGGAAATTGCCTGCCTAAGCTCCTCAGCCGAGAACGGTTCCTCCAGAGAGGCGAGAGACAGTGGGGAGAGGCGAGGAAGAGCTGTCCTCGATAGGTTTTTCCCCCGAAAAAAAGAGTCATGTTGGAAACCAGGTTTGAGGGGTAGTGATAAAAGATTAAAAAGCCCCCGTGTAGTATTAGAAAGCCCGTGATCTCCTATTAGGTGTTTTTGATTCGCCCCCCGAGTTTTAACCGTTTGGAACAAAGAAGGAGGCCCTTTGCCCCGGAGCGCCTCCCCAAAAATTTGCCGGGTTTATTGTAGGGTAAAAGGATCGACACATCTGCGAACCTCTTGTGCTTGTGCTCCATGAGTTGGAGAATTTCGTGGCGTGTTTGTATGAGAGCTCTAAGGTCCGTCTCCGCACCTGTGGTTTTGTGTGTTGCTTCCAACACAGCCAGTTGTGCCAATAGTGATTACAATTTGTGGGCTGCTACTTTCTTTAGCCGAGCCCCATGCTTAATGAGCACCCCTCGCAACAGGCACTTGGGGCCTCCCCCTGGGATGAGGCGAAGTGGGATCAGAAAGGTGATCTGCTCTGAAAGACTCGACAGTTCGTTGCAAGTCCAGTAAACACAACGAGTCATTCAGTAGAGGTTCATTCAGTTTCCAGGAGAAGGGGCCGCGTTTGTAACTCGGAAGGGCGAAATAAAATGCTAGGGGCGGGTGGGGAAACAATGCACTGCCGATTTTGCGTCTTTACATATAAAAGGGGGAATGTTGTGAAATTGAAATCTATTACGACTTTTGAGTTACGGGGAAAGAGTAAATTGTGAATTTTTGTTTTTTAGGGTGCAGGACCCGGGCAATATCCTTAACTGTTTTATGTAGCATTTTTTAACTCTGTTGAGGGGTGTGTAAGGAGACCTCGATCTCCCCAAAATTTTCAAGCAGGGGTTTCATAAAAAAATTTGAAGTGCCACAGAGAATATATGCCCTTGAGCAAAGCAGGTTAGGCTATTAGGGTCTTGGAAAAGAAAGCAAGCGCCCTTTTGGGAGCATGACGTTTGCCAAGGGAAAAGGTGGCCCTGTAGGTTAAATTTGACAAAGAGACCCTGGCATCATCACCAAAAAAACCCTCTATTATTGAGCAGGCAAAGATTGGGGGGAAAATATGGCCACCCCTTTCGTTTTGGACGTGGAATGCTAGAAGGTCCAGGAGGGTTTTTATCTTTTAAAATCGCTTGGATTGGGTTATAGCAGAGTCCCCTGAGGCAAACCCCCTGGAATTTTTTTTGTGAAAGGTACATAATTTGACTCTTCTGGAACATTGAAACCCTTCATTAAGGGGAGGTAACCGGGGGTTAGCCATTGGGGGTTGCTCTGAAGGGGCATTGGGGTTTCTTGGGGGTATTCGTGACCGTGCAACCCTGAATCGACTGAAACTTCAGATAAATGAAACAAAAAAACAGTAAATTCAAACTAATAGCGATCCATGAAACGGGGCCCCCAAAAACTAAAGTGCGTAAAACGTGCTAAGGCCATGAGCTGTTATCAATAGGGTAAAAATTTCCCCGGGGGGATGCTAAATACCAGATACGAAAAAGGTGGGCCAAAAAATTCTAAACAAAAAACGCCCGAGCAAAGGAGGACAATTGTAAAAATTATAAAATACCCGTACGGGGGACGAACCGGGGTCGAAGAAGCATCGGAAGGGGGGGGTTAAGATGGAGATCCCGGTGTCCATCGTCCCCCATCGAGCAGAGATATTATCATGAACCCAAAGGGGTGTCATAACAAAACCAACAAAAAAAACGCTAGTAAAAGCCCAAAGGGCTCAAGTAGAAGGTCGTCCTCGAACCAGGGGGTCCCGGGAAAACCCCCCAAGTGGTGGGGGCCCCGAGTAGGCAGGAAAGTCTCTTTATCCAAGACCCTCGACCCATGAACACAACTCTCCATGCCCACCAGGAGGACATATAGTAAACTTAAAGGGGTACGTCACAAAGAGGATTATAAGGGCACCATCAGTACCTCAAGACAGGAGAACAACTGCTAGGTGCGACTTCAGGATCAGCGATGAGGACGCAAGTCAAACCATGTTTCCTCTTGGCTTCTACGTCTCCGGCGGGACCGTTGGGACTTCGGGGTCGCTGAAGGAGAGCGCCGGGGAGGAGGGCTCGATGTCTGCATTCTTGTAAAGGAAGTATCAAAAGAGAGTGCCGACGTCTCTGGCAGGGAGACTTCCGGAAGATTGAGCGCTGCGATGAAGGATGGAAGATCTTCAGGTGAACGGAATACTAAGATCTTGTCTTTAAGCCACACTTGGGGGAGAAGGGGAGCCCCCTTTACGGGGGTATTTTGAAAATTGGGAGCAGATAAGAGCAGCTTACGCCCCCCATGCCGCGGTTTCCTGGAGAGTCCGGGGGAAACCCCCAGTCTGAAGCCCCCCAAACTCAACATTCTGTATCAGTCGTGCTTTCCTCATAATCTCTTCTTTGATGAAGTAACAATGAATCCGACAATTTATGTCTTGGGTTTTTTTTATGGTCCTGGGTTTTTGGCCTTTTAAAGCCGATGGGTGGGCAAATTCAATTTTAGGTATTTTTGGGCAGCCGAGAATATAGTTGAAGACTTTGGTCAGAGTGGGGATCAGATCAGCAGTTTTGACGGATTCTGATAGGCCTCTAAGCCTGACGTTGTTGCGCCTGCTACAATTCTCTAAGTCATCCATTTGGACAGACAACTGAGATTGATGCTTGTTCTGTTCAGAGATAGAAGCTTGCAGATCCGCCATGATAAGGTTTGTTGATTCTTGAGGTTTTTCCAGACTTTGTACCTTGCTTTGAAGGGCACTAATATCTGACTGAACTGGCCGCAAGTCCTGTTTCCAGATGTGCTGCAATTCTTGTGCAAGGAGCTTTAAGTCTAGCTTGGTAGGCAGCAATGATAACAACGCCTTCAATTCTGGATGACCCTGTAAGGCGAGTAATGCAGCCTCTGGATTGGGAAGATCAGGAGAAAGAGTCGATCCAGGGCGCCTGACAGGCGAAGAGGCAGGAAGGGCTGGAAGCGGAGGCTCCAAGTTGTGTGGGGGGTGCACAGGACTACATCCCCAGGTGGAAGAATTTGGGCTGGAGACCCAAGAGGGACTGCTCTGCATCTGGGTGTTTGCTGGGCTTCCCACGAGTGTGGGGAGCACTGATGGAATCAGGGCTGCAGGAGACCCCCGGGATGTCATATCAGCAAGCCCACCACAGCTCCAAGACTCATCAGTGACAATGTTGGACTCGGCGTGGGCCGCAGAAGAACATTGCCGGAATCTCCTGTCCGGGGGGGCCTGGGCCTCTCGGGCCCAGATGAGGGACCCCTGAGGGCAGTGTCTCCCAGAGCCGCATGGTGGAGGCTAACAGGGGCTCCAGATTTGTTGCCTCGTGCCGCAACAGGGTGGAGCCGATTAGGTCCAGGTAGGAGGGAGCTTGAGGGCCTGTTTGCACGGGTGTCTGGGCCTTGTGCGGAACACCACTCCCCCAGAGTGAGGGGCCCCTTAGGGCCAGTGTCCAAGTCCAATGGAGCCACTGCATTTGGGGTCCATGTGGCATTGTCCCCTGGTATCCCCATTAGTGTTAGGGAGGGAGCTGCTCCTGGGGGGGTCAGTGCCTCCGCCGACCAAACCCCTGATATGTTGTGGGAAAGCTGTGGGCTCCGGCCCTGCTCTGGGGAAAGCATTGAAGGCAGCAGTTCACATGGGGGTCCGCCCCCTCTGCATGGTGGCATGAAGATGTCACCATCTTAACCGTCCGGGGCCCTTGACCTCCCGGACACGGTGGATAGAGATCAGCTCGCTCCCACCGCCCACTGACCAGTCGCGTGGACGTCCGCAGGGCCAGCAGGCTCCGTCCGTCTCTTTCTCAGTGACTGGTCTCGCTGTCGGGGCGACAGTTCAGCTTGTGGCGGGTCCGGCAGGACACGCGGCGGTGAGGGCGATGCTGACACCTCGTCTCCTCTGGCCTCTATGTCACAAGGTGGGAAGCCGCAGGATGTCACGGCGGGCACCAGCAGAGAAGCCCCAGCCGCATAGTCTTTCTTCACTCTGCAGATGCTGCGCTCCGAGGATGGCAGGTAAGATGGCGCCTGTAGCACCGGCGCGCGGGAAAGCTGCTCATCTTTCTGCAAGTCCTGTAATGGAGCGAAAAAATTGGAGATGGGTACTGCAGCAGGTGGAGGGAGAGTCTTGGTAGTGGAGGACACCCTTTTGGTTCTTTTCTGGCCCATAATGAGCACTCGATGTTGTGAAATGTGCTGGTCCTGAACGGAGCTCATGCAACACGCGTCTTCACTCATGTCTAGCCATGCCCCCCTGTAGGCCTGTTCTATAGATGTATGAATAGTCGTACGCCATAACTTGAATGCGCCAAAGACATGCTATGCTACACAAGGCAAACCACACGCTTTATGAACCAGATTTATGAACCCATATATGACAGGGTTATACATACTGTCACATTCTACACTCTTCTGTATCAATTTAGAACTGGAATATTGGCGCCGAGTTTCATACATGTTGCCCTAATTTCCTACAATCTTTTTATAGGACCTAGGGAGGAGGCTTCCGTGCGCACTGTCTGGAAGCAACCAGCCTTAGCAGAGCCTCCTCTTTGAAGGAGCTCAATAACAGCCTCTCTGATAGGTATGACCTTGATCCTAATGTTTTAGGGCCCCTATACACAGTAGAGGAAGGCCAGCTGAACCTATTAGTTTCAGTGGAAACGGTCAATTATCCAAGGTGCATTACGGTCTCTCAATGCTCCCAACAAACACGATGCCTCAGGAATTGAGCATAAAGAACTTCAATGCATAACCCTCTGTTCTCCCAAGAGATAAGCCAGCAAAGGTGTCTGGCACCAGCTTTTTTCCCTCTCCTTATCAAGAAAACATGCACACTTGGGCAAACTAGCCATGCATGTTCATAGGGGTTGGGTAGGAGAAAAAGCTGTTGCGTGGCCAGTGACCTAGGTGACCTTTCAGTCCATTGACCTAGGTGTCCATGCCTTCTTTTACACGGTAGCATACTAGGCTGTAGGGGCAACAGAAACCTATCAAGACCATGATGGCAGCACAGTCAAAGGCCTTTTATATAGACCCCCACCCCATTTACCAGTGTGGGGCCCCTTATCTTACAAGTTTCCAGTTTTTTTTTTTACAAATCAAAGGTAAAGTACTAGCTCTGGAGCATCTAAAAACTGCAGCAAGTTTTTTTTACATATGATATAATCATAGTTAATTTGTATGTGTTCATCAACCTATTCCGTCATACATAGCTATTACCCAGTGCATTCCCTGTATAGACCGATCAGCAATAATGATGCTGTTAAAAGTGGACATGCACAAGTTGGGGACTGGGCCCTCATAATAATTTGTTTTTTTTTGTGGTTTTTATTCTCCTTTGATACATGAAATCCATGGTGTGGAAAATCCGTCTTGTAGTTCAAATAAAAGCATGGACTGGTAATTCGTATACTGTAAATAGCAGTCAGATTTTAATGTGGAATACGCGTTGAATCCTTCAGGTGAACTGTGGCGTTACTGCCTTTTCTCCTTCTGCTGTTGACAAAATTTTGCAGATAGAAAGTAATTTTATTTCCAAATGCCGCTCTCCCCTATTACCTGAGTCACTGCTGCTTATAAGGCCCACAGCTCCGACATCCTTGGATCTGAAACCAAAGCTGTTCCCGGTTTTAGAACACGTCTCTTAATGTTTTCTCCAAAAAGTCTCAAGTAGTCATTATTTCGACATGTAGCTATGATGTCAGCTGTCATCTATCGACGTGCTCTCCGCTTGGAGGGTCATACAAGAAGGAACAAGACAAAGGAGGGTATTCTGGGGTCAGAGAAATCTCTTGAGAAATGAAGACAATCTGTAACAAACTTTTGATACTCAGAAATTTGTTATCAGAGGTTTATAGCCATTCTGAGCCTTTTGTCAAGACAGCTGGAAAGAAAAAACTGTTCTGACTTTAGTAAAAATATAGAAGCTGAAAGGAAGAACACATTTTTCTAAAGAAAATCAAACCCTCTGCACAGTGCTGGAGAACGTATATAGCCAAATGTATAGTTTCAGATATAGTGCAGTTCTATGGTGTCCGTTTGTAAGAAGGTTGGAAAGTGGCTCCTGTTGAACTGCTCAAAAGTCCCATGTTTACCAGGAGTTGCCCCCTTTGTAAAGACATCTACATGAAATACTATTGTGTGCAGGGGCGTAACTAGGGAAGCCTGGGCCCCAACGAAAACTTTTGGATGCCACCCCCCCCCCCCACACTTCCCCAACCGCGAACATTTACCGGTACCTCTTAAAGGGGATTTGCCAGGACGCCAGTTACTTACCTCTTATCAGCACAGGTGTAGAATATAAACAGATCATTCTGAGTCATGAAGGCTGCAGGGGAGAGAGGGAGGGGGTGAGTAAGGAGTGAGGAATAAGTGAGTGTCTCAAAACTTAACTGAAATAACAGTACAACAGTGGATTCTCATTACAGCAAGACACAACCTCATAGACTGCACTTTCTTCCCTGTCCCTTAAAAGCTCATTCATTTTCCCTATCATCAGATAAGAAGTGTTTCACGCACGAGCGGCCTGTCAGCTCCTCTGGTCCCTCTGGTTGTGTCTAGTGGAAGCTTTCAGGTAATAAGGGGTTTAAAAATGCTGTAGCTTCAGAGTTTTCCCTTTTTTGAATCACATATTTTGGAGGTTCCCTGTAAAACTTAAGGGGAAAAACCCCCTTAACCTGCATTTACTAATAATAAGGAGCGTTACCTCCCCATAGATATCACCTCATATGTCCCAAAAAAATCCCACTAAAAACCAATTAACTTTACCAATGCGTATAATAGGGACCATTAGCTGCCAAACAAGACCACAAATTACCACCACATGTGATAATACCCCTAATTTAATAAATAAAGCCCAAATATTACTCCCATATTGGGTTATATAAGTAACGGGTCCCCTACAAACTGTATGTAACCTCCATACAGTGCCAAAAAGTGGAGACACAGTGTACACGGGCCCTTGCAGACAAAAAGTGATTATATGTTTACTCTTGGACTCACAGGTGATTTCTTGACAAGTTGTTGACTTCCCTTTGTGTTCTGCACCCGGTCCGACTGTCTAACGACTTGTCCGGCCATCGTCCCTGCGATTTGGACCCCAAATTTAAAATCCTCATTTTTCCGCACCTCATCCTTGCCCCCCACCTCTGTACAAATTTCCCCCGGGTGTGGGAGAGGGGGGTAAGGCCTAGTTTAAACCCCCTTAAGGACCCGCCTTTTTGGGCCTTCTGACACACCCTTTTTTTTGAAAATTATTGAGTAACTTTTTGAATTTTTACTTTTTGACAATTTTTTTCAACCATTGTGTTTAAGTTGTTTTTTTCCCAAGCTTGTCTTTTTGTGAAAAATACAAAATGTCAGAAAAATTTGAAAAATCGTGATTTTAAAATTCCAAAAATTTCGGGTAAAAGACAGAAATTAACCTAATTTTCACACAAAATAGTTTATAACTAGCATCTCCATATTTTTCCCATAAATTTTTAACCTTTAAATAAACTAGATTAAAATATTTCACTTTTTAGGAAGTTTGTTTTTCCTTTTGGTATTTCACAGAAAATTAAAACAAAATGGGGTGAAATTTCAAAATTTTTACTTTTTTGCAGATTTTCAATATTTATCCATTATTCACTGGGAATTCGGGAAATGTGCCAGGTAAAGCAATGTAATACATTTCCCCCAGGGCGCCGTTTTTAAAAAATCCCTTTTTGTGTCCCTAGTGCATTATTTGCTCACCTAGCCCCCGAATGGAGGACAGCTACGGACTCGGGGGCTCATTTTCAAAGCAATTTTTTTTAGGCGCCTTTTTAGGTTTGAAAAGGGGCCCCAAGGTTTCTTAAAAAACCCCC
>JAODAL010083401.1:0-11266 GCA_025379985.1 Phyllomedusa bahiana
TGCTAGATTATATGATTAGTGGCCGGGGCAGCGTATCGACTCTGCAGCTTTCCTACGCTTTGCACATCCTTTTCATGACTTTGGGAGGATGGTTGCCATCATCAGCTTCCTCTGAATGTTCCCCACCTCGTCCCGACATTGCTGCTCCCTCAGCAGCTCCTTGTTCTTTTCTTCGAGCCTTTTCTTCTGGACTTGCAGATGTCGGTACTGCTGGATGAGCTGGAGCAATTCTTGTCTCAGGCTCTGGTTTTCCTCCTTGATCCTGGTGCTCACCTCCTGTAGAGCTTTCTTTGCCTCCTTCTGGGCCTTTTGGCTCAGCCGGCTGAGCTGCTGCTCGGAGTTCTGTTGGCACTGGGTTTTTTCACGTAGGAAGGCGCTCTTTACCCTCAGGAGGGCCTCAGCGTGCTTTCCCCGGTGGGCCATGACTTCATCTTCCAGACGATTGATGAGCAAGACTTGCTCCTTCTGAAGTTCTTTCATTGGTTCCAGTTCTCCCAGCTCAGTCCTCAGGTTGGCGAGTTCAGCTTCTTTCCTGAGCAGGAGCTCCCTCAACTTCTCCTCCTCAGCAGAGAACTTGGACTCTAGTTCTTGTTTCTGCTGTTGGATGTTCTGCAGCTCCCGCTGGTTCTGGTCGTTCAGGCTTATGATGACGTCCTGCCGTCGCTGGCTTCTCTTGCTCATGTACAGCAGGTACTCCTGACTCTCCACTCGGACCCTCTCAGCCTCTTCTTGTAGGAACTCATTCTCTCTACGTAGCTGCTCCAGTCGTCTTCTCAGTCCCTCCTGCTCGGCCACCAGCTGGTTGTGTTCCTTTTGCAGCCGAGCCTCCTTCTCACTCACCACAACCTCCTTCTCCTCATTTCCCTCCTCGGGATGATCAGCACTTTCAGCTTTGGGGGATTTGGTTGCTTTTCCTGGTGACTTCTTCTTTGGAGGCATCTGAGTAAAGTACACAAGAAGGAGTTTAAGGTGTAATGTCACCCAATATTGTTCCAAAATAATATCTTAATATAGGAAATTATATAACTTCCAATATATTATTTATATATCACCCCTAATATCCTGATATAATATCAACCCAATATTTCAATATATTGTCCCCTATTGCCATGATTTATCACCCCCTATTATCCCAATATCACCCCTATTATCCTGATGTATCATCCCCTGTTCTATCGAGAAGCTGTACTAGAGACCATGTGGACATAGCGGGGCCCCTCCGCAGATACATTTGGGGGCCCTCTGGTGATACATGAGCTTTTTATCGAGAGGCTCCACTAGAGACCATATAGACAAACTGGGCCCCTCCGGAGATACATTTGGGGCCCCCTCCGGTAACATATCAGCTTTCTATCGAGAGGCTCCACTCGAGATCATGTAGACATAGCGGGGCCCCTCCGGTGATACATTTGAGGGTCCCTCTGGTGATACATTCGGTGGCCCCTCCGTTGATACATTCGGGAGCCCCGCCAGTGATACATCAGCTTTCTGATGAGTCTGGGGTCTCCTCTCTAGTGATGGATCCGGGGGTCTCCTTAGTGATGGGTACGGAGGTCTCCTCTCTCTAGTGATGGATCCAGGTCTCCTCTCCTATAAGGGTCCAGGTCCCTCACTCTATGATTGATCCGTAGTCTCCTTCTCTCAGTGATGATTCCGGGTCTTCCACTCTCTAGTGATGGGTCCAGGGTCTCCTCTCTCAGTGATGGTTCCCATGTCCTCCCCTCTCTACTGAAGTCCAGGGTCCTCCTATCTCTATGATTTGATCCGGTGGTCCCACCTCTTTCTAGTGATGGATCCGGGAGTCTCCGAGTCTCCTCTCTCTTTAGTGATGGATCCAGGGGTCTCTCTAGTAATGGATCCGGGGATCTCCTCTCTATAGTGATGGGTCTGGGGTCTCCTCTCTCTAGTGATGGATCCGGGGGTCTCCTCTCTCTAGTGATGGGTCCGGGGGCTCCTCTCTCTAGTGATGGGTCCGGGAGTCTCCTCTCTTTCTATTGATGGTCAGGGCTCCTCTCTCGATGAGCGTCCGGTTCTCCCCTCTATGATTGGTCCAGGGTCTCCTTCTCGATGAGGTCCGGGGGTCGTCCTCTCTCTAGTGAGGTACTTGGGTCGCCTCTCTATTAATGGATCCGGGGTGTCTCTCTCTCCAGTGAGGATCCGGGGACTCCACTCTAATCGTAAGGGTCCGGGTATCCTCTCTCTAGGGATGGGTCCAGGGGGTCTCCTCTCTCTCTAGTGATGGGTCCGGGGGTCTCCTCGCGAGTGATGGGTCCAGGGGTCTCCTCTCTCTAGTAGGATCCGGGGTCCTCCTGCTCGTCTCTATGATGGGCCAGTTGGTTCTCCTCTCTATGATGGTCTGGGTCTCCTCCTCCTCGATTGATGGGGTCCAGTCCCTCTCTCTCTAGTAAATGTTCCAGGTCACCTCTCTCTATGAGGATTTGGGGGTCCCTCTCTCCTAGTGATGGTCCGGGATCTCAACTCTCTAGTGATGGATCTGGGTCTGCTCACAGCTAGGATGGGTCCAGGGTCTCCTCCCTCTAGTGATGGGTCCGGGGTTCTCCTCTCTCTAGTGATGGATCTGGGGGTCTCCTCTCTCTCAAGTGATGGGCCCGGGAGTCTCCACTCTATTGATGGGTTCGGGGGTCTCCTCTCTCTAGTGATGGGCCCGGGGTCTCCTCTCTCTATGATCGGGTCCGGGTCTCCTCTCTCTATAGTGATGGTCTGGGGTGTCCTCTCTAGTTATGGATCCGGGGGTCTCCTCTCTCCAGTGATGGATCCGGGGATCTCCTCTCTAAAGTATGGTACCGCCGGTATCCCTCTTCTAGTCATGGGTCCGGGGGTCTCCTCGCGAGTGATGGGTCCGGGGGTCTCCTCGCGAGTGATGGGTCCAGGGGTCTCCTCTCTCTAGTGATGGATCCGGTGGTCTCCTCTCTCTCTAGTGATGGGTCCAGGGGTCTCCTCTCTAGTGATGGGTCCAGGGGTCTCCTCTCTCTAAGATGAGGTCCAGGGCTCCTCTCTCTATAAAGTTCCTGGGGTCTCCTCTCTCTAGTGATGGATTTGGGGGTCTCCTCTCTCTAGTGATGGGTCCGGGATCACATCTCTCTAGTGATGGATCTGGGGTCTCCTCTCTCTAGTGATGTGTCCAGGGGTCTCCTCCCTCTAGAGATGGTTCCTGGGTTCTCCCTCTCTAGTATGGATCTGGGGACTCCTCTCTCTAGTTATGGATCTGGTGGTCTTCTTTCTCTATTGATGGCCCTAGAGTCTCCATCTATTAATGTTTCGGTGGGTCTCCTCTCTCTGTGAGGGGTCCGGGGTCTCCTCTCACTAGTGATGGGTCCAGGGGTCTCCTCTCTCGTGATGGGTCCGGGGTCTCCTCTCTCTAGTGATGGGTCCAGGGGTCTCCTCCCTCTAGTGATGGGTCCGGGGTTCTCTTCTCTCTAGTGATGGATCTGGGGTCCCCACTCTCAGATGATGGGCCCGCTAGAGTCTCACTTCAATTGATGGGTTCGGGGGTCTCCCTTCTCTTGTGATGGGTCCGGGGTCTCCTCTCTCTAGTGATGGGTCCAGTGGTCTCCTCCCTCTAGTGATGGATCCGGGGGTCTCCTCTCTCTAGTGATGGGTCCGGGGTCTCTCCTCTCTCTTCTAACTGAGGTCTGGGGTCTCCCTCACGTAGTTTGGATCAGGTCCTCCTCTCCCAGTCGATGGATCCGGGATCTCCTCTCTATTATGATGGGAAACTTCCGGGAGTCTCCACTACTATTAAGTCGGGTCTCCTCTCTCTTGTGGATAGTCCGGTCTCCTCTCTCTAGTGATGGGTCCAGGGTCTCCTCTCTCTAGTGATGGATCCGGGGGTCTCCTCTCTCTAGTTATGGATCTGTGGTCTCTTCTCTATTGAGTGTCCGGGTCTCCCTCGGTCTAGTGATGGTTATCGGGGTCCCTCTGTCTAAGATTGGTCGGGGAATTCTCTCTCTAGTGACAGGTCAGGGGTCTCCTCTCTCTCTAGTGATGGGTCCGGGGTATCCTCTCTCTATTGATGGGCCTGGAGGTCTCCTCTCTCTCTAGTGATGGGTCCGGGGGTCTCCTCTGTCTCTAGTGATGGGTCCGGGGGTCTCCTCTCTCTCTAGTGATGCGTCCGGGGATCTCCTCTCTTTCTAGTGATGGGCCCGGGAGTCTCCTCTCTCTAGTGATGGGTTCGGGGTCTCCTCTCTCCCTAGTGATGAGTTTCGGGGTCTCCTCTCTCTCTAGTGATGGGTCCGGGGGTCTCCTCTCTAGTGATGGGTCCGGGGGTCTCCTCTCTCTCTAGTGATAGGTTCGGGGGTCTCCTCTCTCTCTAGTGATGGGTCCAGGGGTCTCCTCTCTCTCTAGTGATGGATCCGGAGGTCTTCTCTCTAGTGATGGGTCCGGGGGTCTCCTCTCTCTAGTGATGGATCCAGGGTTCTCCTCTCTCTCTAGTGATGGTTCCGGGGGTCTCTCTCTATTGATGTGTCTGGGGGCCTCCTCTCTAGTGATGGTTCCGGGGGTCTCCTCTCTCTAGTGATGGGTCTGGGGGTCTCCTCTCTAGTGATGGGTCTGGGGGTCTCCTCTCTAGTGATGGGTCCAGGGGTCTCCTCTCTCTATAGTGATGGGTCCGTGGGTCTCCTCTCTCTCTAGTGATGGGTCCGGGGGTCTCCTCTCTCTCTAGTGATGGGTCCGGGTCCCTCCTCTCTCTAAGTGATGGATCTGGTCTCCCTACTCTATAATGGTCACGGGGTCCTCCTCAGTCTAGTGATGTCCGGGGTCTCCTCCTCTATGATGATCTGGGGTCTCCTCTCTCCCCCCCCCCCCCCACCCCCCCCCCCCCCCCCCCCCACCAACTCACCCCCACCCCCCCCCACACACCCACACCCCAAAAAAAAAAAAACTAGTATGGGTCCGGGATCTCATCTCTCTAGTGATGGATCCGGATCTCAGATCCTCCTCTCCTTTATGATGATCCAGGGTCTCTCTATAATGGTCCGGTTCTCCTCTCTATAGTGGAATGTCTGGGTCTCCTCTCTCTAGTGATGGGTCCGGGGTCTCCTCTCTCTAGTGATGGGTCCGGGGGCCTCCTCACTCTAGTGATGGGTCCGGGAGTCTCCTCTCTTTCTAGTGATGGGTCCAGGGGTCTCCTCTCTCTATAATGGTCCAGCTAGGTCTCCTCTCTCTATGATGGTCCGGGTATTCTCTCACTAGTATTGTCCAGTCTCCTCTCTCTACTGATAGGTCCAAGGGTCTCCTATCTCTAGTGATTGATCCGGGGGTCTCCTCTTTCTAGTGATGGATCCGGGAGTCTCCGAGTCTCATCTCTCTTTAGTGATGGATCCAGGGGTCTCTCTAGTAATGGATCCGGGGAGCTCGTCTCTGTAGTGATGGGTCTGGGGTCTCCTCTCTCTATGATGGATCCTTGGTCTCCTCTCGCTAGTGATGGGTCCGGGGGCCTCCTCACTCTAGTGATGGGTCCGGGAGTCTCCTCTCTTTCTAGTGATGGGTCCCGTCTCCTCTCTCTATGATGTCCTTTCTCCTCCTCTAGTATGTCCAGGGTTCCCCTGTCTCAATATTGGTCACCGGGGTCTCCCACTCGTCTATGAAGGGTCTGGGTCTCCTCTCTAGTTATGGATCCGGGGGTCTCCTCTCTCCAGTGATGGATCCAGGGATCTCCTCTCTATTAAGTTATGGTCCAGGAAGTCCCTCTCCTAGTGAATAGGTCACAGGGTCTCCTCTCTCTCTAGTGATGGGTCCGGGGGTCTCCTCGCGAGTGATGGGTCCAGGGGTCTCCTCTCTCTAGTGATGGGTCCGGGTTCTCCTCTCTCTAGTGATGGGTCCAGGGGTCTCCTCTCTAGTGATGGGTCTAGGGGTCTCCTCTCTCTAGTGATTGGTCACAGGTCTACCTCTCTCTATGAAATCCAGGGGTCCTCCTCACTCTAGTATGGATTTGGTCTCCTCTCTCAACTAGTGATTGTCCTTGATCATCTCTCTCTATGATGGATCTGGGTCCCTCTCTCTAGTGATGGATCCAGGGTTCTCCTCCCTCTAGTGATGGGTCCGGGGTTCTCCTCTCTCTAGTGATGGATCTGGGTGTCTCCTCACTCTCAAGTGATGGGCCCGGGAGTCTCCACTCTTTTTTTGGGTTCGGGGGTCTCCTCTCTCTTGTGATGGGTCCGGGGTCTCCTCTCTCTAGTGATGGGTCCATGGCCACCTCCCCTCTAGTGATGATCCGGGTCTCCTTCTCTCTAGTGAGTCCGGGGTCTTCCTCTCACTATGAGGGTCTGGGTCTCCTCTCTAGTTATGGATCCGGGGGTCTCCTCTCTCCAGTGATGGATCCGGGGATCTCCTCTCTATATGATGCTGGTCCGAATCCTCTCTCTAGGAGGTCAGGGGACTCCTCTCTCTCAGTGATAGGGATCCGGGGGGTCCCACACCGACCACTCGGAGACGATGGTCCGGGGTCCTCCTCGCTAGTGCATAGGGTCAGGCTCTCTCTCTAGTGATGGGTCCGGTGGTCTCCTCTCTCTCTAGTGATGGGTCCAGGGGTCTCCTCTCTAGTGATGGGTCTAGGGGTCTCCTCTCTCTAGTGATGGGTCCAGGGGTCTCCTCTCTCTCTAGTGAAAGGTCCAGGGGTCTCCTCTCTCTAGTGATGGATTTGGGGGTCTCCTCTCTCTAGTGATGGGTCCGGGATCACATCTCTCTAGTGATGGATCTGGGGTCTCCTCTCTCTAGTGATGTGTCCAGGGGTCTCCTCCCTCTAGTGATGGGTCCGGGGTTCTCCTCTCTCTAGTGATGGATCTGGGGGTCTCCTCTCTCTAGTTATGGATCTGGTGGTCTTCTTTCTCTATTGATGGGCCCGGGAGTCTCCACTCTATTAATGGGTTCGGGGGTCTCCTCTCTCTTGTGATGGGTCCGGGGTCTCCTCTCTCTAGTGATGGGTCCGGGATCTCATCTCTCTAGTGATGGATCTGGGGTCTCCTCTCTCTAGTGATGGGTCCAGGGGTCTCCTCCCTCTAGTGATGGGTCCGGGGTTCTCCTCTCTCTAGTGATGGATCTGGGGGTCTCCTCTCTCTCAAGTGATGGGCCCGGGAGTCTCCACTCTATTGATGGGTTCGGGGGTCTCCTCTCTCTTGTGATGGGTCCGGGGTCTCCTCTCTCTAGTGATGGGTCCAGTGGTCTCCTCCCTCTAGTGATGGATCCGGGGGTCTCCTCTCTCTAGTGATGGGTCCGGGGGTCTCCTCTCTCTAGTGAGGGGTCTGGGGGTCTCCTCTCTAGTTATGGTTCCGGGGGTCTCCTCTCTCCAGTGATGGATCCGGGGATCTCCTCTCTATAGTGATGGGTCCGGGGAATCCTCTCTCTAGTGATGGGTCCAGGGGTATCCTCTCTCTCTAGTTATGGTCCGGGGTCTCCTCTCGCGAGTGAGGTCCAGGGTTCCTCCTCTCTCCTATATTGATCCGGTGGTCTCCTCTCTCTCTAGTGATGGGTCCCGGTCCTCCTCTCTAGTGAATGGTCCAGGGTTATCCATCCTCTAGTGATGTCCCAGGTCTCCTCTCTCTCTAGAAAGGCCACGGGTCTCCTCTCTCTATATGGATTTGGGTCACCTCTCTCTAGTGATGGGTCCGGGATCACATCTCTCTAGTGATGGATCGGGGTCCTCCTCAGCGCTACGTGATGTGTCCAGGGTCTCCTCCCTCTAGATGGTCCGGTTCTCCTCTCTCTAGTATGGATCTGGGGTCTCCTCCTCTATTATGATCTGGTTCTCTTTCTCTAATTGATGGCCTGGTCTCCACTCTATTAATGGGTTCGGGGGTCTCCTCTCTCTTGTGATGCGTCCGGGGTCCCTCCACCCTCTAGTAGAGATGGTCCATGTCTCTCCCTCTAGTGATGGATCCGGGGGTCTCCTCTCTCTAGTTATGGATCTGGTGGTCTTCTTTCTCTATTTATTGGTCCGGGGTCTCCTCTGTCTAGTGATGGTTCCGGGGTCTCCTCTGTCTAGTGATGGGTCGGGGGGAATTCTCTCTCTAGTGACAGGTCAGGGGTCTACTCTCTCTATAGTGATGGGCCCGGGGTCTCCTCTCTCTCTAGTGATGGGTCCGGGGGTCTCCTCTCTCTAGTGATGGGCCAGGAGGTCTCCTCTCTCTCTAGTGATAGGTCCGGGGGTCTCCTCTCTCTAGTGATGGGTCCGGGGGTCTCCTCTCTCTCTAGTGAGCTTCTTAGGATCCTCCTCTCTTATCTAGTGACGGCCCAGGGAGTCTCCACACTCTAGTGCGATAGGGTCGGTCTTCTCTCTCCCTAGTGATGAGTTTCGGGGTCTCCTCTCTCTCTAGTGATGGGTCCAGGGTCTCCTCTCCAGTGATGGGTCCGGGGGTCTCCTCTCTCTTTAGTGATGGATCCGGGGGTCTCCTCTCTGTAGTGATGGATCTGGGGGTCTCCTCTCTCTCTAGTGATGGGTCCGGAGGTCCTCTCTCTAGTGATGGGTCCGGGTTCTCCTCTTCACTAGTGAGGATCCCAGGGTTCTCCTCTCTCTCTAGGGATGGTTCCGGGGATCACTCTCTATTTGAGTCTGGGGGTCTCCTCTCTAGTGATGGGTCCGGGGTCTCCTCTCTCTAGTGATGGGTCCGGGGGTCTCCTCTCTCTAGTGATGGGTCCGGGGGTCTCCTCTCTCTAGTGATGGGTCCGGGGGTCTCCTCTCTCTAGTGATGGGTCCGGGGGTCTCCTCTCTCTCTAGTGATGGGTCCGGGGGTCTCCTCTCTCTCTAGTGATGGGTCCGGGGGTCTCCTCTCTCTCTAGTGATGGGTCCGGGGTCTCCTCTCTCTCTAGTGATGGGTCCGGGGGTCTCCTCTCTCTAGTGATGGGTCCGGGGGTCTCCTCTCTCTAGTGATGGATCTGGGGGTCTCCTCTCTCTAGTGATGGGTCCGGGATCTCATCTCTCTAGTGATGGATCCAGGGTCTCCTCTCCCTAGTGATGGGTCCAGGGGCCTCCTCACTCTAGTGATGGGTCCGGGAGTCTCCTCTCTTTCTAGTGATGGGTCCGGGGGTCTCCTCTCTCTAGTGATGGGTCCGGGGGTCTCCTCTCTCTAGTGATGGGTCCGGGGGTCTCCTCTCTCTAGTGATGGGTCCGGGGGTCTCCTCTCTGTAGTGATGGGTCCAGGTTCTCCTCTCTCTAGTGAGGGGTCTGGGGGTCTCCTCTCTAGTTATGGATCCGGGGGTCTCCTCTCTCCAGTGATGGATCCGGGGATCTCCTCTCTATAGTGATGGGTCCGGGGTATCCTCTCTCTAGTGATGGGTCCAGGGGTCTCCTCTCTCTCTAGTGATGGGTCCGGGGGTCTCCTCGCGAGTGATGGGTCCGGGGGTCTCCTCTCTCTAGTGATGGATCCGGGGGTCTCCTCTCTCTCTAGTGATGGTCCAGTCTCCTCTCCTCTATGATGGTCTCGGGGTCTCCCTCGCGATGATGGGTCCGGAGTCTCCTCTCCTAGTGATGGGTTCCCGGGTCTCCTCTCCTCGTATTGAAGGCCTGGAGTCTCCTCCTCTCTCCTAGATGGTCCGGGGGTCTCCTCTGTCTCTAGTGATGGGTCCGGGGTTCTCCTCTCTCTCTAGTGAGGCGTCCGGGGATCGCCTCTCTTTCTAGTGATGGGCCTGGGAGTCTCCTCTCTCTAGTGATGGGTTCGGGGTCTCGTCTCTCTCTAGTGATGGGTCCAGGGTCTCCTCTCCAGTGATGGGTCCGGGGGTCACCTCTCTCTGCCTCCTCTCTCACAAGAAAATGGTCCAGGGGTCTCCTCTCTCTCTAGTGATGGGTCCAGGGGTCTACTCTCTCTCTAGTGATGGATCCGGAGGTCTTCTCTCTAGTGATGGGTCCGGGGGTCTCCTCTCTCTAGTGATGGATCCAGGGTTCTCCTCTCTCTCTAGTGATGGTTCCGGGGGTCTCTCTCTATTGATGTGTCTGGGGGTCTCCTCTCTAGTGATGGGTCCGGGGGTCTCCTCTCTCTAGTGATGGGTCTGGGGGTCTCCTCTCTAGTGATGGGTCTGGGGGTCTCCTCTCTAGTGATGGGTCCAGGGGTCTCCTCTCTCTTTAGTGATGGGTACGGGGGTCTCCTCTCTCTCTCTCTCTCTAGTGATGCTCCGGGGGTCACCTCTCTCTCATTGAGTCAGGGTCTCCTCTCTCTCTAGTGATGGATCTGGGGGTCTCCCTTCTCTAATGATGGGTCCGGGGGTCTCCTCTCTAGTGATGGGTCCGGGATCTCATCTCTCTAGTGATGGATCTGGGGGTCTCCTCTCCCTAGTGATGGGTCCAGGGGCCTCCTCACTCTAGTGATGGGTCCGGGAGTCTTCTCTCTTTTCTATGATGGGCTCCAGGGTCCTCCTCTCCTACGTGATGGTCCGGGTTCTCCCTCTCTCAGTGCTGGGTCCAGGTCTCCCTCTCTCTATGATGTTCCGGGGGCCTCCTCTCTCTAGTGATGGGTCTGGGGTCTCCTCTGCTATTGATGATCCTGGGTCTCCTCTCTCCAGTGATGGATCCGGGGATCTCCTCTCTATAGTGATGGGTCCGGGGTATCCTCTCTCTAGGGATGGGTCCGGGGTCTCCTCTCTCTCTAGTGATGGGTCCGGGGTCTCCAAGCGAGTGATGGGTCCGGGGGTCTCCTCTCTGTAGTGATGGATCCGGGGTCTCCCTCTTTTTAGTGAGGGCCCGGGGGTCTCCTCTTTTTCTGTGTGAGGGGCCCGGGGTCTTCTTCTAGTGTGGTTTCCGGGGGCCCCTCTCTTTGTCAGGGGCCGGGGTCTCTGCCCCTACCCCGATCTTACCTCAGCCCCGGCTGCTCGGGCTCGCTGTTTTTGCCGTCCCCGGGGTACGTACACACTGCCCCGGGCGGGGGGGAGGAGGAGTGCGGCCCTGTTTGGACTCTTGCGCTGGTGTCCGGCTCCGGCGGCCATAATACCCCGGGGGTCAGGGCAGAGGGAGGTCGGCGACAGGAACCGGGAAGAGTGTGTGGGGGTGTTAGTATGTATATGGGGGAATAGCGAGTGTCTGGACGGTACTATACTGTATAGGCGTAATATAGGACTGTATAGGCGCAATTGGGAGTATATGGGGTATGAGTGAGTGTTGGGAAAATTTCGAATCAAAAGGGGCAAAAAAGTGTCTGAGGGGTTAATGGGGTGTTGGGGGTTTTGGGGTTGGCAGTAATTTTGAGTGTCTTTAGGGTGATAACATTGTATAAGATAATAGGGAGTTAGTGATAAAATGAACTGATATGGAGGTATTAGTGAT
>JAODAL010083402.1:0-11266 GCA_025379985.1 Phyllomedusa bahiana
AAAGCTGAAGGAGACAAAACACACACAAGGCCACGGGCCCCCATCTATTAAAAAAAAATCCCCATAGCTGAGGGGTATTACCCCCATACATCTCTCATAGGTGACAAAAAGCTGCACCTTAAATTGACTCTATTCACATAATGCAAAAAAGCCAGTACCATACTTTGGAAACAAAAGAAAAAAAAAAACCCAAAACGCTCGCCCCCTTTTCCCGCAGGGGGGGGGGGGGGGGCCCGGTTTTCTACTTGAAACCACCCCATCTGTCGGGCAAAAAAAAAATTTTTTCACATACTGGAAAAACATAAAAATTTTGGGGGTAATCTGAATCCCATTTCTTCGGGTTGCCTAAAACCCAATAACCTTTGCAACTTCCTCCAAAAAAATTCCCCCCTCACCTCCCTGTTCTTTCCCCCTCCTTTAATTTAAGCCCTCGGGGTAGGGTCTCTCTCCCTCTGTCTGCCAAAATTTGTCATTTTTCACTTATTTTTGTACTCGATTGACAAATGTATGTAACCCCCTCGATTACAGCCCCCGGAAACATGGCGCTTTAAAAAAAAATAATAATAATAATAATAAAGAAGAAACCCCCACAATGAAGTTTTCTGGATCTTTACAGTTGGCATGAGACAAACTGGTGGGATCGTCCCTTTCTTCTCGAACAAACTTTTTTTCCAGATTTCCCAAAAATTCGGAAAAGGGGGTTCATCAAGAAAATGACTTTTCCCCCTCCTCCATCCACTCCCGTTCCTTTTCAGAAAATCTCGCCCTGATGTTTTTCAGAGAAGTGCCTTTTTGCTGCCCCCCCTTACACCAGGCCTTGCTCCCAAAGGCTCCCCTCACATCTGCAGATCACCACACCCCCTCTCCCTTCCTGAGCAAGTTGATGCTGGGGGCCCTTTCCAACTAAACACTTTTAAAAGGGCCTCCCCGGCTTTTTCGCCGCTTTTTTTCAAAATTCCCTTTTCATCCGGAAATAGTGAAAAAAAGTCAAAGCCATTTTCCCTTTTTTGATTTTCAATGAAAATTCGCTTTTTCGTTAACCGGGAAAATTCCGTCCTTTTGGCCCGGTTGAACCAATCCAAAAAAATTCATTCATTTTAAGGGCGACCCCTACTTTGGAGATGGGGTTCCCGAAAAGTTTTACAAAATTTCCCCCTTTTTTGGGCCCTTTTGAACTGATTTTCAAGTTTCAGAACAAAACGTTCGCAATCCGAAAAAAACCCTTAAAAAACCTTGTAACTACCTAAGGGGGGGTCCGGGCCTTGCGGTCTTTTTTGGGGCCCCGGGGCCTTTTTTGGCAAAAAAGGGAACCTCTCTCCTTAAATTCCTTGATGAGGGATAGATTGTTGACTGAGGTGCAATCTTTCTAGTCAATTTTTTTCCCTTTTTCCATTTTTAGTGCAATATACCATGTTTTTTTGGGGAGATAACCGGTTAACAAAGAGAAAAATATGCCAAGACCACCCCCTTTTTAAAGTGCCCCGGTGTGATTCTTACTTAATCAACAATTGATCCCACCCTGTCCTCTAAAACCCCCAAAACCCTTTTTTTTTAAAGGGGAGCAATCAAAAACATTTTAGCTGTTTTTTTTAAGGCACCTAAATAAATTTTGAAATTGTTTTGGGGGAAAAAAGTTCTTTTCTGGGGCAACTTTTACTTTGCATTTTTGCTGTTAACCCTGATCACTCTTTTTAACATTCTGGAGTAATGCAAATTCCCATTTATAAACCTGATGCAGTAACTTTTTTAAAAAATTAAAATTGAAACATTCCAAAACTTTTGGCCTGACTGTTGGGTTGGTACTTTTATTTTATGAACCCCCAAGAGGGACATAACCCCCAGCCCCATATGGAGGCTATATAATATATATAATACCCCTTTTGGGCCGGTGGATAGTAAAAAGCTCGGGCTTTTTGCCCCCTTTGCCCCTTTTAAAATTAAAATGACTTTGGATAAGTGCAGAGACCGCGTTGCGACCGACGCTGCATTATTTATTAGAGCTTTATTATTTTATCACTTTTGCTATTTACAAGATTTACTTAAAAAAAAGCTAAAAAGTGGATTCTTCCTCCTGATAAATGTCAGTCCGGGATGGAAAGGAGGGGAGTTTAACGCGTTAAGTAAGACGGCAGCTTCCGGTTTCTTTCTCTATTTTTACAATAATATTCGCTGGAAGCAGGAAATATAGATATCGTATAATTATGGCTCAGATTCCATAGCTAATTATCCTCTATGGGAGAGGATAAAAACGAATAAAAACTATTTTATGGCATAATAAAAATGGCTGCCGTAATATGCATATATATTGTCGTTTTATGACAAATGTACGGAGCGGCCTCACGTGGGGACGGAGGAGGTTGTGGGGAAATGATGTGAATGTGATTCCTGAAGACTGAGGAGAGGAAAACCTCAAATCTGTCATCATCCAAGACAGGGTGCAGCTGATTGTTATGGCCCAGCAATACAGCTGATTCTTGCCGCACACGAATGCAGCTGATTCTAGGGGCCCACCAGTGAAGATGATTCTTGGGGGTCACGTTGAAGGTTCATTCTTGGGGCCCGGCAGTGGAGATGATTATTGAGGTCCCCATTGAAGTTGATTCTTGGGGCCCGGCAGTGGAGATGATTATTGAGGTCACCATTGAAGTTGATTCTTGGGGCCCACCAGCGGAGATGATTTTTTGCTCCCACCAGCGGAGATGTTTTTTTGCTCCCACCAGTGGAGATGATTTGTGGGGCACCACCAGTGGAGTTGTTTCTTCGGGGCCACCAGTGAGAGATTCTTGGGGCCCACCAAGGGGAAGTAGTTTCTTGGTTCTCACAGTGGAGATGATTCTTGACGGTACCCCCCCACCAGGTGACGTTTGGATTCTTGCGGATGCAACAATGGAGTTGTTAATTGGGGCACACGTTTAATGATTATTCTTGCGGAGACCCACCAGCGGAGTGTTCTTGGGATCCCCACCATGGAGTTGATTTTTGGGGCTCACCAGTAAAGTTGATTCTTGGATCCCACCAATGGAGTTCATTATTGAGTGTCACCACTGGAGTTGATTCTTGGGTCTCACCAGTGGAGTTTATTCTTGGGGTTTATCAGAGGAGCTTTTTCTTGGGTCCCACAGAGAGGCTGATTCTTGGGGTCCCCACCAGTGAAGCTGATTTCTCTGGGGACCTAACCAGTGGATTGATTCTTCTGGAAGCAACGGTGGAGTCGATTTGGGGGGCCACCAGTGGAGATGCTTTTTTGGTCCCACCAGTGGAGTTGATTCTTGGGGCCACCAGTGGAGTTGATTCTCAGGTCATCAGTGGAGTTGATTCTTGGACCCACCAGTGGAGTTGATTCTTGGGGCCACCAGTGGAGTTGAATCTTGGTCAGGACACCCCTCACATTATTTACAGCATCTCCCAAGGTAGTTTAGGGACCCACCCTTCACATTTCAGGCTTTTTACTGGCAATATTTATAGAAGTCAGTACACACCTTCACGTGGTTTGTATTTTTTGTCTTCTATCTTTCATGGAACAACACTGAGGGAATGGGGACACATTGGATACAATAATTCCAACTTGAAGGTGTACCACACAGTACTGGAGGAAAAAGGATTTGCCTCTCTTAGATGTGGAAAATTGATAGTAATAGACACTAAAAATTCATGGGGACCACGTTATACGAAAAACCCTGCCAGTTGTAACACTATATTACGCGAGACTGTTGTTCATCCTTACCACAAAAGTATGCAATACCACTGGGGGGGGAATTCAGTTAGCGAGCACGGAGGAGCATGCACGAAAAAGCAGAGTATATAAAACTGATACAAATGTAGACAGCTTAGACTGAAATAAAGAGGTTATTACAAATAAAGATAATGCAGGAAGACAAAAAGAAAATGCAGGGAAGACACAGGAAAACCTGTTGAGGAAAAACAAAAAACACAAGTGAAATAAGAAAGGAATTGATTTTCTCAACAAAATATTATTGCCTGGAATTTAATGAGTTATTTAAAAAGATATTTTATAATAAACGTAAAATTTTATTAAGAGGAAGACTCCCATAATGAAAATTATTATAAGATGAGGGGCTCCATTATGGTAGCTAAAAAGCGAGCAAAACCATAGCAGATGAGGTGATGAGAAGGCAAAATTTACACGAAAAGAAAACAAATAGAAACTTGGATGAATTTAAAAGGCTTCTTCCATGGGCAACAAAAAAAGATGCAAGTATGGCAAACTGTAGATTAAAAAGGAAAGTGTATATGGGTCAAACAAAAACAAAAAACATACAAAATAAAAGATTTTATAAAATTGTTGACAACCCAATTTACCCTTTTTTTTTGGGAGGTTTCCCAAAGCATACCTGTAAAAATTCTCTATGTAGGAAAACACAAAACCCCCAAAAAAGGAAAAAAAACGCATTGCAGAACATAAAAAAACAATAAAAAAGAAAGGGAAAAACACTTCTAAGGGGTCCCCAAATTTCGTAGAATGCCATGGGGAAAATTTGATTACAGATTTTCGTTGGTATGGAAAAAAAAGGTTTAAAAGCCCCCTAAATGAAATGACGGCCGCAAAAATGTGCGTTTTGCGCGAAGCTGCCTGGGAAAATATAACTAGAAACAGGTTTCCCCTTTGGGAAAAGAAATATAGGAAATATTTTGCTTATATTTAAAAATTATCCGACTCAAAATTCTCCTTTTATAACTTTAAAAATTGTAAATAAAAATGTAATTTTTTTCAATTTAAACCACAGTGTAGCTTTTTGCTTGTTGTTTTTAAAATTTAAGGGGGAAAAGACGTGTTTTTGATAAACCCCCCCTTTAGCTATTTAAGACTAAAAAAGAAAATGAAAACTTTACCCCTGAACAAGGGCAAATGTGAATGCCCAAAAAAGCGGTTTGGCGATCCCCTGTAACCCCCCCCAAACCACGGATGGAAATAAAGGCCAAAATTTTTTTTAAAACACAAAGAAGGAATGGGTGGTTTTTAAACTTTTTTTTTGCTGAAGTATTTGTCTTGCGGGAAAACGGGAACCTGAACCTGCGGATCACTGCTGTGAATTCACCCAGGCAAAGAACAGGTGAAAAGGGATTCCACATTATGGTGAGCGGCGTTCATTTGTAATGAGAGACTACAAGAAAAGTAGTCAATGCCCCTTGTATCACAGGAAGAACTCACGCACAATTCTATGGGGACAAAAGGAGGAACCCCTAAGGGGAACCAAAATGAGGACACCCCTGAGTGATACAATGTAAAGAGCATGCCCGGCTTGTATCACAGGGAAAACTCACAGCATAAATTCTATGGGGACAAAAGTGGGGAAACCCCCCCAAGGGACAAAAAAAAGTGAGGACACCCCTAAGTGAACAATGTAAAGTAGTCAGTCCCCTGGCTTTATCACAGGGAAGAACCACACATCATTATGGGGACAAAAGTGAGGAAACCCCAAGAGCCCACAAAAGTGAGGACACCCCTAAGTGATCAATGTAAAGATCATGCCGGTTTGTATCACAGGGAAAACTCACGCACAAGTCAAGGGGGGACAAAAGTGAGGACACCCCTAAGTGACCAAAAAGGGGGACACCCCTAAGGCCCACAAAAGTGGGGACACCCCGATGATACAATGTAAAGTATCAGTCCCTGCTTGTATCACGGGGAAAGAACTCACAGATAAATGTCTAGGGACAAAAGTGGGGACACCCCTAAAAAACCCCGCAAAAGTGAGGACACCCCAAAGTGACCGAAAAGTAGGACCCCCCTAAGTGACCGCAAAAGTGAGGAACCCCCAAAGTGATAAAATTTTAAAAGTATCTTGCCCGCTTTATCACAGGGAAGAACTCACATTTTCAATGTCAAATGGGGACAAAAGTGAGGACATCCCAAGGACCACAAAAGTGAGGACACCCCTAAGTAATACAATGTAAAGTATCATCCCCCTTTGTAGAACAGGGAAATTGGTCCTTAAAAATAACACAACACTACAATGTTAACCGCGGGGACAAAAGTGATACACCCCTAAGACAACTAAAAGAGTACACCCCTAATGACAATGGAGACATTGTCCCCAAAGTGTAAATTTTTTGTGTGGCCCCATATTTTCCAGCACTCCCTTTAATAAATAATTTTAAATTTTGGTCTCTCAACACAACCAGGGTTTCCTTAATCCAGTTCTTAATCTCTTGTCTGCAGTAAACTGTTTTCAGGCTTTCTTGTGCATCTCGTTAGAAGTGGCTTCCTTCTGGGACGACGCATGAGACCAATTGAGCAGTCTGCACGTATGGTGGCGCACAGACAGGGCCCTTAAAAACCCGTTCCTTGAACATACCCTTATAAAATAGTACACGACACTTTACATTGTAAACAAAATTCTATATTCAGTGTTGTCCAAGGGAAAAAAAAAAGACAAAAATTTGACAAAAAATGAGGGGGGTTACGACTTTTTCATGGACAAAGGACAAACAACAACACCAGGCCTAAAAAAATATATATGTATAACAACAAGTTACAGTACAAATAGTGCCAGGGCCCTGTGCCTGGACTGCTATATAATGCATTTTGTCTGGTACTATTATACGTATTTTTCACTATGCCTTACTATTATATCTTTGCACAAAAACCTGGGACTATCCTCGGGAGCACTACAAAAAAGCGGGCCATGCCCTTGTCATTCCTCCTAACTACGCAACATCCTTTTCCAGTGGCCCCCAGCTAGCACCCTCGCTCCCCCAAAACCATCCTTAACTCTGCTGCCCGTCTTATCCACCTTCTCCTCGCTGCCCTCTGCCTCTCCTCTCTGCCAATCCCTTCACGGCTTCCCATTCCCACGAATTTTATTTCAAACTACAAAAACATGACCTACAAGCTCTCCAGAACCCCCCCCCCCATACACTCTGCCCAATTTTCCCAAAAATCCCCTCACGCCCTCTCCCTCCTCACAGGACCTTCTCCTCTCCTCCCCTTTTCAGCTCCTCACACAACCGTCCCCCAAGACTTCTCCCGTCTTTTACCCACACCTGGAACTCACTGCCCAAAACACAGACTCTCCTCCACTTTCACCAGCTTTAAAAGCAACCGAAAAAACCCCTCTCTTCAGGGTTCCTATAACCCACTAAAACTTTTTCCCCACTTCCTCCACAACATGTCGCCCCCCACCTCCCGCTCTTTCCCCCCCTTGTAAATGTAACCCTCGCGGGAGGGGCCTCCTCCCTCTGTTGTGCCCCAAATTGTCATTATCCCTTAACGTACTCATTTGACTTTTTAATGTATGAACTCCCCGAATGTACAGCGCCCTGGAATCAATGGCACTTTAAAATAAATAATAATAATAATAATAATAATAATAATGCCTGGTACTATTATATCTTTGCACTATACCTGGTACTATTATATCATTGCACTATGCCTGGTACTATTATATCTTTGCACTATGCCTGGTACTATTATATGAATGCATAGTGTCTGGTACTATTATATCTTTGCACTATGCTTGGTACTATTATATGTTTGCACTATGCCTGGTACTATTATCTAGATGCATTATGTTCCTGGTGCTATTATATCTTTGCATTGTGCCTGGTACTATTATATAGATGCATTATGTTTCTGGTACTATTATATCTTTGCACTATGCCTGGTACTATTATATCTTTGCATTGTGCCTGGCACTATTATATCTTTGCAATATACCTGGTACTATTATATAGATGCATTGTGCCTGGTACTATTACATCTTTGCACTATGCCTGGTGCTATTATATCTTTGCAGTATGCCTGGTACTATTATATCTTTGCACTATGCTTGGTACTATCATATAGATGCATTATGCCTGGTATTATTATATCTTTGCACTATGCCTGGCACTATTATATCTTTGCACTATGCCTGGCACTATTATATCTTTGCACTATGCCTGGTACTATTATATCTTTTCACTATGCCTGGTACTATTATGTAGATGCATTATGTGCCTGGTACTATTAAAACTTTGCACTATGCCTGGTACTACCCGTGTTTCCCCGATAGTAAGACAGCGTCTTACATTCTTTTTACCCCCAAAAGTCCCAGTATGTCTTACTTTCGGGGTATGTCTTATATAGGGCAGGTATAGGGCCACTGTAGACAGGTATAGGGTGGGCTGTAGGCAGTTAGGGCCACTGTAGGCAGGTATAGGGCCAGCTGTAGACAGGTATAGGCCACTGTAGACAGGTATAGGCCACATAGGCAGGTATAGGGCCACTGTGGGCAGGTATAGGGCCAGCTGTAGACAGGTAATAGGGCCACTGAAACAGGTAAAGGGCCAGCTGTAGACAGGTATAAGGCCAGCTGTAGGCAGGTATAGGGCCACTGTGGGCGGGTATAGGCAGGTATACCCAGCTGTAACAGGTATAGGGCCAGCTGAAAGCAGGTATAGGGCCCCAGCTGTAACAGGTATAGGGCCAGTTTGTAGACAGGTATGGGGCCAGCTGTAGGCAGTATAGGCCAGCTGTAGACAGGTATAGGGCCACTGTAGACAGGTATAGGCCAGCTGTAGGCGGGTATAGGGCCAGCTGTAGGCGGGTATAGGGCCACTGTAGGCGGGTTATAGGCCAGCTGTAGACAGGTATAGGGCCAGCTGTAGACGGGTATAGGGCCACTGTAGGCAGGTTTAGGGCCGGCTGTAGGCAGGTGTAGGGCCGGCTGTAGGCAGGTATAGGGCCAGCTGTAGACGGGTATAGGCCAGCTTAGACAGTATAGGGCCAGCTGTAGGCAGGAAATAGGGGCCAGCTGTAGGCAGGTATAGGGCCAGCTGTAAGGCAGGTATAGGGCCAGCTGTAGGCAGATAGGGCCAGCGTAGGCAGGTAAAAGGGCCACTGTAGGCAGTATAGGGCCAGCTGTAGGCAGGTATGGGGCCAGCTGTAGACAGGTATAGGACCAGCTGTAGGCGGGTAAAGGGCCACTGTGGGCAGATAGGGCCAGCTGTAGGCAGGTATAGGCCAGCTGTAACGGGTATAGGGCCACTGTAGGCAGGTAAGGGCCAGCTGTAGGCAGGTATAGGGCCGGCTGTAGGCAGGTATAGGGCCGCTGTAGACAGGTATAGGGGCCGGCGTAGGCAGGTAAAAGGGGCCCCGGCTGTTAGGCAGGTGTGGGGCCCGGGCTGTAGGCAGGTAATAGGGCCAGCTGTAACAGGAAATGGGGCCAGCTGTAGACAGGAAATAGGCCAGCTGTAGCAGGTATAGGGCCAGCTGTAGACAGGTATAGGGCCAGCTGTAAGACGGGAAAGGGGCCCACTGTAGGCGGGCAATAGGGCCAGCTGTAGGCAGGTATAGGGCCAGCTGTAGACAGGAAATAGGGCCAGCTGTAGACAGGTATAAGGGCCAGCTGTAGGCAGTATAGGCCAGCTATAGGCAGGTATAGGCCAGCGTAGACAGGTATAGGCCAGCTGTAGGCGGGTATAGGCCAGCTGTAGGCGGGTATAGGGCCAGCTGTAGGCAGGTAAAAGGGCCACTGTAGGCAGGTAGGGGGGCCCCAGCTGTAGACAGGATAGGGCCACTTGTAGGCAGGTATAGGCCAGCTGTAGGCAGGTATAGGGCCACTGTAGACAGGTATAGGGCCACTGTAGGCAGAAAAACATTTACCTGGCTCCCCGCTGCTCCGTCCCCCGCCCGCGCCGCCTCCTCGCTTGCCCCGCCTCCCGCCGGCCATCACCCGGCAAAAGGCAGGACGTCATCAGGCCGCGCTACGTCCTTACTTTCAGGGTACGTCTTACATAGGCGACCTCCCTAAGACACCGCTACGTCTTACTATCGGGGGTGTCTTACTATCGGGGAAACACGGTATTATATAGATGCATTGTGACTGGTACTATTATATCTTTACACTATGCCTGGTACTATTATATCTTTGCACTATGCCTGGTACTATTATATCTTTGCACTATGCCTGGTACTATTATATCTTTGCACTATGCCTGGCACTATTATATCTTTGCATTGTGCCTGTTAATATTATATAGATGCATTGTGCCTGGTACTATTATATCTTTGCACTATGCCTGGTACTATTATATCTTTTCACTATGCCTGGTACTATTATGTAGATGCATTATGTGCCTGGTACTATTATATAGATGCATTATGTGCCTGGTACTATTATATAGATGAATAGTGCCTGGTACTATTATATAGATCATTGGTCCCGGTACTTTTTATATAGATGCATAGTGTCTGGTGCTATTATATCTTTACACTATGCCTGGTACTATTATATCTTTGCACTATGCCTGGTACTATTATATCTTTGCACTATGCCTGTAAATATTATTTTCTTTGGGACTATGCCTGGTACTATTATGTAGATCATTATGTGCCTGGTACTATTATATCTTTAAAACATGCCTGGGACTATAAAATCTTTGCAAATATGCCTGTACTATTATATCTTTGCACTATCCTGGTACTATTATATCTTTGCACTATGCCTGGTACTATTATATCTTTGCACTATGTCTGGTACTATTATATCTTTGCACTATGCCTGGTACTATTATATCTTTGCACTATGTCTGGTACTATTATTTCTTTGCACTATGTATGGTACTGTCATATATATGCATTATGTTCCTGTCAATATTTGCACTTTAACTTGTTGTATATACTCTGTGGCGTATTTACATCTTTTAATTTTACTTTGGATATGTTATTACACATAGAGACCTGGTAGTCGGCAGCTGTGTAGGGAATGTGAGAGATTGCCATTTGTCCCCCGCGTCTGTAGCTACAAGGACTTGTCTGCCCGGCTCCTGAGGAGCTTGCACTTTCCGCTGCCGCAGCCGGTGGGGGCTTTGCTTGCTATCAATGCAGTAAATTGTTTCCCTCCTTCCTGTACCAGAAACATTAGAGCGTAATGCGCGTCTTTTGTCTCTTCTTTATAATCGCGGCTTTGAGTGGAGAAGAATGGATTAGTCTGAAGCGCGCAATCTACCTGTCCACCTCTCTGCAACAAAACATCTCGTGCCGCCGCCGCCGCATGCAGGATGCGAAGAAGACAGCACAAAGGACGGGGCTCGTATTGTGACAAGTGCAGGGGGGGGGCACTCTGATTTCTATGGTAGTCATCAAATTGTCCATTATTTTCTATAGCAAAATCTGTGCGGCGGTGGACGTACAATGCTTCTGGATGGAATGGCTGCTACATGGTTAGGGTGATATTCAGCGATGGACCTGCTGCACTCACCTCTATATGTTACCTGTATTATATTATACTTCAGACTTGTTTACTTAAAGACCACTACACTG
>JAODAL010083403.1:0-11265 GCA_025379985.1 Phyllomedusa bahiana
ACTTACAATAGGGTACAGAACTTTTCTAGCACTGCAGGTGTATTTCATAGGTGCAAAAACCTTTTATTATCCGTACACATTTAATTAAGTTTTTTTCACTTTTTTGCTGCCCATTTTGTTCAAAGACCCACCTTGTACTTACAATAGGATACAGAACTTTTCTAGTCACTGCAGGTGTATTTCATAGGTGCAAAAACCACCTTTTATTATCCGTACACAAATTAATTAGGTTTTTTTCACTTTGGCGCAGGCCATTTTTTTCAAAGACCCACCTTGTACTTATATTAGGATACAGAAGTTTTCTAGTAACTGCAGATATATTTCATAGGTGCAAAACCACCTTTATTATCCGTACACGATTTAATTAGTTTTTTTTTCACTTTTGTGCAGCCCAGTTTTGTTCAAAGACCCACCTTGTACTTACAATAGGATACAGAACTTTTCTAGTCACTGCAGGTGTATTTCATAGGTGCAAAAATCACCTTTGCTTATCCGTACAACTCTTAAATAGCTGTATTTCACTTTAGTGCAGCCCAATTTCGTTCAAAGAGCCACCTTATACTTACATTAGGATACAGAAATTTGCTAGTAATTGCTGTTGTATTTCATAGGTGCAAAACCCACTTTTTATTATCCGTACACAATTTAATTAGTTTTTTTTCCACTTTTGTGCAGCCTAGTTTTGTTCAAAGACCCACCTTGTACTTACAATAGGATACAGAACTTTCCTAGTCACTGCAGGTGTATTACATAGGTGCAAAACCACCACCTTTTATTATCCGTACACAATTTAATTAGGTTTTTTTTCACTTTGGCGCAGCCCAGTTTTTGCAACAGGACACGCTTGTACCTACCAATGGAATTTCAGAAACTTTTCTAGTAAACTGAAGGTTTACTTTCATAGGTGCAAAAAACACCTTTTTTTATCCGTACACGATTTAATAGGTTTTTCTTTCACTTTTATTGCTGCCCCAGCTTGTTCTACAAAGACCCCACCTTTGTACTTACATTAGGAGACAGAAATTTGCCTAGTAATTGCTGTTGTTTTTCATAGGTGCAAAAACACCTTTTATTATCCGTAACCACAATTTAATTTTTTTTTTCACTTTTGTGCAGCTTGTTTTGTTTCAAAGACCACCATTTGTCTTACAATAGGATACAGAAACCTTTTCTATTAACTGCTGTGGAATTTCACAGGTGCAAAAACCACCTTTTATTATCCGTACACGATTTAATTAGTTTTTTACCCTTTTGTGCAGCCCAGTTTTGTTCAAAGACTCACCTTGTACTTATAATAGGATACAAAACTTTTCTAGTCTCTGCAGGTGTATTTCATAGGTGCAAAAAACACATTTTATTATCCGTACACAATTTAATTAGTTTTTTTTTTCACTTTGGCGCAGGCCATTTTTCTTCAAAGACCCACCTTGTACTCACATTAGGATACAGAAATTTGCTAGTAATTACTATTGTATGTCATAGGTGCAAAAAACACCTTTTATTATCCGTACACAATTTAATTAGTTTTTTTTTTCACTTTTGTGGAGCCCATTTTTGTTCAAAGACCCACCTTGTACTTACAAAAGGATATTTTACAGACTTTTTAGTCAACTTTCAGGTTATGTCATTGTGTGCAAAAAACCACACCTTTTATTATCTGTACCACAATTTAATCTAGGTTTTTTTCCCTTTGTGATTGCCCAGTTTTGTTCAAAAGACCCACCTGTACTTTACAAAAAGGATATCAAGAACTTTTCTATCACTGCAAGGTGTATTTTCTATAGGTGCAATAACATACCACTTTGCTTCCTACTACTCTTAAATTGCTGTATTTCACTTTTAGTGCAGCCAATTTTGTTCAAAAGAGCAGCCTTACTACTTACTTAGGATACAAGGAAAAATTTGCTAGTAAGTCGCTGTTGTATTTCATAGGTGCAAAACCCCACCTTTTATATCCGTTACACAATTTAATAAGGTTTTTTTTTTTTTCACTTTTGTGGCAGCCTAGTTTTGTTCAAAGAACCCACCTATGTAATTACAATCGGATCAGAACTTTCCTAGACACTTAGCAGGTAGTTATTTCATTAGGTGCAAATACCCAAACTTTTAGTATCCGTACACGATTTAATTAGGTTTTTTTTTCCACTTTTGTTGCAGCCCAGTTTGTTCAAAGACCCACCTCTTACTTACAATAGGATACAGAACTTTTCTAGTCATGCGGGTGTTATTTCATAGTGAGCAAAAAAACACACCCTTTTATTATAGTTACACGAGATTTAATTAGTTTTTTTTTTTTTTTCATACTTTTGTGCCCTGACCCTAGTTTTGTTCAAAGACTCACATTGTACTTTACAATAGGATACAAAACTTTTCTAGTCACTGCAGGTGTATTTAATAGAGTGCAAAAAACAAATTTTTATATCGTAACACCAATTTTAATTAGTTTTTTTTTTCATTTGGGCCTGGCCATTTTTTGTTCAATGACCCACCTTGTACTTACATGTTAGGATACAGAAATTTAATAGTACAATAATGTTTGTAATTTCATAGGTGCCAAAATGCCCACCTTAATTATCCGTACACAAATTTAATTCGTTTTTTTTTTTAACTTTTTGTGGGAGCCCATTTTTTGTTCAACGACCCACCTTGTACTTCCAATAGGATACAGAACTTTTCTAGTCACTGCAGGTGTATTTCATAGGTGCAAAAATCCCCTTTGCTTATCCGTACAACTCTTAAATAGCTGTATTTCACTTTAGTGCAGCCCAATTTTGTTCAAAGAGCCACCTTATACTTACATTAGGATAAGATATTTGCTAGTAATGTGCGTGTTGTATTTTTCATAGGTGCAAAAAACTCACCTTTTATTTCCGGACTACCAATTTAATTAGCTTTTTTTTTTTCACTTTTGTGCAGCCTAGTTTTTGTTCTAAAGACCACCTTGTACTTACAATAGGATACAGAAAAACTTTACACTAGTCACTGAAGGTGTTAATTTCATAGGTGCAAAAACCAACATTTTCATTATACGTACACAATTTAATTAGGTTTTTTTCCATTGCGCAGGCCATTTTTGTTTCAAAAGACCCACTCCTTGTAATTACATTAGGATACAGAAATTTTCTAGTAATTACTGTTGTATTTCATAGGTATGCAAAAACCCAACTTTTATTACCGCCTACACAATTTCTAATTAGCGTTTTTTTTTCAATTTTGTGCAGCCCCCCAGTTTTTCTTCAAAAGACCCACCTTGTACTTACAATAGGATACAGAACTTTTCTAGTCACTGCAGGTGTATTTCATAGGTGTAAAAATCACCTTTGTGCATACCAGTTTTGTTCAAAGACCCACCATGTACTTACAATAGGATACAGAACTTTCCTAGTCACTGCAGGTGTATTTCATAGGTGCAAACCCCACCTTTTATTATCCGAACACAATTTAATTAGTTTTTTTTTTTCACTTTTGTGCAGCATAGTTTTGTTCAAAGACCCACCTTGTACTTACAAATAGGTACAGGAATGTTTTAGTCCTGCAGGTATTATTTCCATAGGTGCAAAAATCACCTTTGCTTATCGTACAAAATCTTAAAAAGATGTATTTCCCTTAGTGCAGCCCAATTTTGTTCAAAGGACCCACTTGTTACTTACATAGAATACAGAAAATTTGATAGTAATTATGTTGTATTACATAGGTGCAAACCCAGCACTTATATTATCCGTAAACATTTAATTAGTTTTTTTTTTGCACTTTTGTGGTGCCATTTATGTTCAAAGAACCCAACTGGTACTTACAATAGGATACAGAACTTTCCTAGTCACTGAGGTGTATTTTCATAGGTGCAAAAACTGCCTTCTTATAATCCGTACACGATTTAATTAAGTTTTTTTTCCTTTTGTGCTGCCCCAGGTTTTGTTCAAAGACCAACATTGTACCACCCAACCACCCCCACCCCAACACCCAACCCCAAGTCCCCCCCCCTTACATAGGATTCAGAACTTTTCTAGTCACTGCAGGTGTATTTCAAAGGTGCAAAAAACCACCTTTTTATTATCGTACACAATATTCTAATTAGTTTTTTTTTCACTTATTGTGCTGACAAGTTTTGTTCTAAAGACACACTTGACTTACTATTAGGATACGAACTTTTCTAGGGGAAAAATGCCAGGTGTATTTCATAGGTGCAAAAACCCCCATTTTATTATCTCGTACACGATTTAATTAAGTTTTTTTTCAGTTTGGGCAGCCCGTTTTGTTCAAAGACCCACCTTGTACTTACCAATAGGATACAGAATTTTCTAGTCATGCAGGTGTATTTATAGGTGCAAAAAATCAACTTTGCTTATCCGTCCCACTCTTAATAGCGGTATTTCACTTTAGTGCAGCCCAATTTCAGTTCAAAGAGTCACGTATACTTTACTTAGAATACAGAATTTGATAGTAATTGCCTGTTGTATTTCATAGGTGCCAAACCCACTTTTTATTATCGTACTCAATTTAATTAGGTTTTTTTCCATCTTTGTGCCGCCTAGTTTTGTTAAAGGAACCACTCCTTTGTACTTACAATAGGATAAGAACTTTCCTAGTCCACTGCAGGTGTATTTCATGGGTGAAAAAAACATTTTTATTTATCCGTACAAGAATTTTAATAGGTTTTTTTTTCACTTTTGTGCCAGCCCCAGTTTTGTTCAAAGACCCACCTTGTACTTTTCAATAGGATACAGAACTTTCTCATAGTTTTCATGAAGGTGTATTTCATAGGTGCAAAAAACATCTTTGCTTATCCGTACAATTCTTAAAAAGCTGTATTTCACTTTAGTGCAGCCCAGTTTTGTTTAAAGACCCTCCTTGTACTTACATTAGAATACAGAAATTTGCTAGTAATTACTGTTGTATTTCTATATGTGCACAAAACCCACCTATATTATCCGTAACACAATTTAAGTAGTTTTTTTTTTCTGTCTTTTGTGGAGGCCCTTTTTTGTTCAAAGACCCACCTTGTACTTACATTAGGATACAGAACTATTATAGTCACTTGCAGGTGTATTTCATAGATGCAAAACCACCTTTTATTATCAGTACACAAATTTAATTAGGTTTTTTTTTACATTTTTGTGCTGCCCAGTTTTGTTTCAAAGACCCCAACTTGTACTTTGCAATAGGATACAGAACTTTTCTAGTCATCGCAGGTGTATTTCATGGGTGCTAAAACCCCTTTTTATTATCCGATACAAGGATTTAATTAGGTTTTATTTTTTTACCTTTTGTGCAGCCCAGTTTTCATTCAAAGGACCACCTGTGTACTTACAATAGGATATTACAGGAACTTTTCTAGCCACTGCAGGTGTATAATCATGTGCAGAAACTCACTTTGTGCAGCATAGTTTTGTTCAAAGACCCACCTTGTACTTCAATAGCGATACAGAACTTTCTAGTCACCTGCAATGGTGTATTTCATAGGTGCAAAAAAAAAAAAACCTCCTTTTTATTATTCGTACACTAATTAATTAGTATTTTTTTTTTTCAATTTTGTGCAGCACGTTTTCTTCAAAGACCCCCACATATGTACTTACAATAGGATACAGAACTTTTCTAGTCACTGCAGGTGTATTTAATAGGTGCAAAAAATACCTTTGCTTATCCGTACAATTCTTAAAAAGCTGTATTTCACTTTGTTTTAGGTGGCAGACCAATTTTGTTACAAAGACAACACCTCTGTACTTACATTAGAATACAGAAATTTGATAGTAATTACTGTTTTTTCTAGCGTGCAAACCAACCGTTTATTATTCCCGTACACCAATTTAATTAGTTTTTTTTTTCACTTTGTGGACGCCATTTTGTTCAATGACCCACCTTTACTCATAACAATAGGTACAGAAACTTTTCCTATAGTCACTGCGTGTGTTATTTCATAGGGAAAAACCACATTTTTATTATCCGTACAAGATTTATTTAAGGTTTTTGTCACTTTTTGTGCTGCACGTTTGTTCAATGAACCCACCGTACTTACATTAGGACCTACAGAATTGTGCTAGTAATTGTTGTTTATTTCATAGGTGCAAAACCCCCACCTTTTATTATTCCGTACATCAATTTAATTTTTTTTTTCACTTTTGTGAGCCCTAGTTTTGTTCAAAGACCCACCTTGTACTTACAATAGGATACAGAACTTTTCTATTAACTGCAGGTGTATTTCACAGGTGCAAAAACAACCTTTTATTATCCGTACACGCAGAGACTAGAAAAGTTTTGTATCCTATTATAAGTACCAAGGTGAGTCTTGAACCAAACTGGGCTGCACAAAAAGGGTAAAACTAATTAAAAATAGTTGTACGGATAATAAAAGGTAGTTTTTGGCAACATGTGAAATACACACTGCTAGTTTTATAGAAAAGTTCTGTATCCTATTGTAGAGTTAAACAGGTGGGTCTTTGAACAAAAAACTAGGCTGCACAAAAGTGAAAAAAAAATTAAAATAGTGTACGGATTAATAAAAGGTGGGTTGTTTTGCACCTATGATATACAACAGCAATTACTAGGACAAATTCCTGTATCCTAATAAGTACAAGGTGGGTCTTTGAAACAAAAACTGGGCAGCAAAAAAGTGAAAAAAAAACTAATTAAATAGTCGTACGGATAATAAAAGGTGTTTTTTGCGCCTATGAAATACACCCTTTTTGGCAGGATTACTAGAAAAGTTATGTATCCTAATTGTAGTACAAGGTGGGTCTTTGAAACAAAACTGGGCTGAGCCAAAGTGAAAAAAAAAACCTAATTAAATTGGTGATACGGATATAAATAGGTGGTGGTTTTGCACCTATGTAATAACACCCTGCAGTGGATAGGAAGTTACTGTATTCCTATTGTTAAGTTACAAGGTGGGTCTTTTGAAACAAAACTAGGCTGCACAAAAAGTTGGAAAAAAAAAACCTAATTAAATTGTGTACGGATATTATAAAGTGGGTTTTGACCTATGAAATACAACAGCAATTACTAGCAAATTTATGTATTACTAATGTAACTGTTATGGTGGATCTTTGAACGAAATTGGGCTGCACAAAGTGAAAAACACAGCTATTTAAAGAGTTGTCACGATAAGCAAAGTGTTTTTTGCACCTATGAAATACACCTGCAGTGACTAGAAAGTTCTGTATCCCTATTTTTTGTAAGTACAAGGTGGGTCTCTTGAACAAACTGGGCTGCACAAAAAGTGAAAAACCAAACTAACTAAATCGTGTATGGATAATAAAAAGGTGGTTTTTTTTTTAAATTTGGGCAGGGCCCTTTTTTTTTCAAAGACCCCCTTTAAATTCATTAGGAACGAAAATTTTCTTTGTAAATTCTATTGATTTCATAGGTGCCAAAAAAAAACCTTTTTTTTTTTTTCCTTTTCCACAATTTTAAATTTGTTTTTTTTTCCCCTTTTTTAAACCTTTTTTGTTTTAAAACCCCCCCCCTGTACTTACAAAAGGGTACAGAACTTTTTTTTGTCCCCTGCAGGGGTTTTTACATAGGTGCAAAAAACCCCCCTTTTATTATCCGTACACAATTTTAATTTTGGTTTTTTTTACTTTTTGGCCCCGCCCATTTTGTTCAAAGACCCCCCCCTTTTACCCAAAAATAAAAGGGTCCCGAACTTTTCATATGCAGGTGTATTTCATAGGTGCAAAAAACCCTTTTTTACCTACAAAATTTAAAATTGTTTTTTTCACTTTTTTGCGCCCCTTTTTTTTTCAAAGGGCCCCCCTTTAACCCTTTCTTTTGGATACAGAAATTTTCTATAATTTTCTGTTGTAATTTTATTGGTTCCAAAAAACCCCACCTTTTTAATTTTCCGTACACAATTTAATTTTTTTTTTTACTTTTGTGCAGCCTAGTTTTTTCAAAGACCAACCTTGTACTTACAAATAATGGGGGGGGGAAGGAAGGGAGGGAAAAAATGATACAGAACTATCCTAGACACTGCATTGTATTTCATAGTGCAATACCCACTTTTTAGTATCCGTACTGATTTAATTAGTTTTTTTTCACTTTTGTGCACCCAGTTTTGTTCCAAAGACCCACCTTAGACTTACAATAGAATACAGAACGTTTTCTAGTCACTGCTGTATTCATAGGTGCAAACAACCACCTTTATTATGCCTTACACGATTTTAATTATATTTTCACTTTGTGCAGCCCAGTATGTTCAAAGACTCACCTCAGTACTTACAATAGAAGACAAAACCTTTTCTACTCACTGCAGGTGTATTTAAATAGGAGCAAAACCACATTTTATTAGTCCGTACACAATTTAATTAGTTTTTTTTTTTCACTTTGCGCAGCCATTTTTGTTCAAAGACCCCCTTGTACTTACATTAGATACAGAAATTACTAGTATTTACGTTTATTTTCATAGGTGCAAAACCCACCTTAAATTATCCGTACACAATTTAATTAGTTTTTTTTTTTCACTTTTGTGCAGCCTAGTTTTGTTCAAAGACCCACCTTGTACTTACAATAGGATACAGAAATTTTCTAGTCACTGCAGGTGTTTTTCATAGGTGCAAAAATCCCCTTTGCTTATCCGTACAACTCTTAAATAGCTGTATTTTCACTTTAGAGCAGGCCTCCCCACAAATTTGTCAAAGAGTCCACCTATACTTACATTAGGATACAGATTATTTGCTAGGTTTTGCTGTTGTATTTCAAGTGCAAAACTCACCTTTTTATTATTCCGACACAATTTAATTAGTTTTTTTTTTTCAACTTTTGTGCAGCCTAGTTTTGTTACAAAGACCCACCTTGTACTACAAAGGAACAGAACTTTCTATCACGGCAGGTGTATTTCATAGTGCAAAAAACCACCTTTTATTATCCTACACAATTAATAGGTTTTTTTCACTTTGCGCAGCCATTTTGTCAAAGAACCCACCTTGTACTTACATTAGGATACATGAAAATTTTTCTAGTAATTACTGTTGTATTTCATAGGTGCAAAACCCAACTTTATTATCGTACACAATTTACTAGGTTTTTTTTTTCACTTTTGTGCAGCCCAGTTTTCTTCAAAGACCCACCTTGTACTTACAATAGGATACAGAACTTTTCTAGTCACTGCAGGTGTATTTCATAGGTGTAAAAATCACCTTTGTGCAGCCCAGTTTTGTTCAAAGACCCACCTTGTACTTACAAAAGGATACAGAACTTTCCTAGTCACTGCAGGGGTCTTTCAGAGGTGCAAACCCCACCTTTATTATCCGTACACAATTAATTAGTTTTTTTACCTTTTGTGCACTAAGGTTGTGTTCAAAACCCACCTTGTACTTACCAATAGGATCCAGAATGTTTCTAGTCACTGCAGGTATATTCATAGTGCAAAAATCTACTTTGCATATCCGTACAAAATCTTAAAAGCTGATTTCAAATTAGTGCAGCCAATTTTGTTCAAAGACCCACCTTGTACTACATTAGAATACAGAAATTTTGCTAGTATTACTGTTTATTACATAGGTGCAAAACCATCTATATTATCCGTACACAATATAATTAGTTTTTTTTTTCACTTTGTGTGAGCCATTTTGTTCCAAAGACCCACCATGTACATACAATAGGAAAATACAGAACTTTCTAGTCACTGCAGTGTAATTTTCATAGTGCAAAACTGCTTTTTATTATCCTTACACGATTTAAATTTAAGTTTTTTTTTCACTTTGTGCTGCCCAGTTGTTCAAAGACCCACCTTGTACTTACAATAGATACAGAACTTTTCTAGTCACTGCAGGTATTTCATATGTTGCAAAAACCACCTTTTATTATCCGTACACAATTAATTAGTTTTTTTTTCACTTTGTCGCTGCCATTTTTGTTCAAGAGACCCACCGTTGTACTATATAGGATACAGAACTTTTCTAGGAAACTGCAAGTGATTTCATAGGGCAAAAACACATTTTATTATCCGTACACGATTATAATTAGTTTATATTTTTCACTTTTGGGCAGCCCAGTTTTTTGTCAAGACCACTTGTACTTACAATAGGATACAGAACTTTCTAGTCACGCAGGTGTATTTAATAGTGCAAATCCCTTTGCTTACGTAACAACTCTTAAATAGCTGTATTCATCACTAGTGTCAGCCCAATTTCGTACAAGAGCCACCTATACCTTACAATAGAATACAGAAATTTGCTAGTAATGCTGTTTGTATTTCAAGGTGCAAACCCTACTTTTTATTATCCTACACAATTAAATTAGGTTTTTTTTCCCCATTTGTGCCGCCTATTTTGTGTCTAGACCCACCTTGTACTTACAATAGGATACAAACTTTCTATTCACTGCAGGGTATTCATGGTAGCAAAAACCCCATTTTTATTATCCATTACCAAATTTTATTAGGTTTTTTTTCACTTTTGTGCAGCCCCTGTTTTGTTTCAAAGACCCACCTTGTACTTTCAATAGGAAAACAAAATTTCCCAGTAAATTTCAGGTGTATTTATAGGTGCCAAAAACCCCCTTTTATTTTCCCTTTCAATTTTAAAAAGGTTTTTTCATTTTTTTTGGCAGCCCCAGGGTTTGTTCAAAGACCCCACCTTGTACCCTTTTAAATTTGGAAAACAGAAATTTTATAATACGGGGTTTTTTTTCATAGGTGCCCCAAAACCCACCTTTTATTTTCCGTAACAAATTTAATTAGGGTTTTTTTTTTTTTCCTTGGGAGCCCATTTTTTTTTCAAAGACCCCCCCTTGTACTTAAATTTGGATTTTCGAAATTTTCCCGTTAAAAACAAAATGTATTTCTAGGTCAAAAAAACCCACCTTTTTTTATTTCCCTACCCTTTTTTTAATTTTTTTTCCCCTTTTGTGCCCAGGGTTTTTTTCAAAGACCCAAACCCGTACTTCAATAGGAAACAAAATTTTTCTGTCACGGAGGTATTTATGGGGCAAAAACCCCTTTTTTTTATCCGTTAAAACCTTTTTAAAAAAATTTTTTTTCTTTTTTGGGACCCCATTTCTTCAAAAGGGAAACCCCCTTTTACTTACAATTTGGATACAAATTTTTTTTTGAATTGGGGGTATTTCATATGTGCAGAAACCTCACCTTTTTTTTTGCCCAGGCCCCAGTTTTTTTTCCCAAAAAACCCACCTTGTACTTTCAAAAGGATTTCAGAACATTTCCTTGTCACTGCAGGGGTATTTCCATAGGGGAAAAACCCCTTTTATTATTCCCTACACAATTTTAAATTGGTTTTTTTTTCAATTTGGGCAGCCCCGTTTTTTCCCAAA
>JAODAL010083404.1:0-11265 GCA_025379985.1 Phyllomedusa bahiana
GAGGGGTATACATGGCTACACGGGGCAATTACATGGCTACCATTTAAGGTGCTATAGTGGGGCATTTGTTGAGAAAGGAATTGGTAAGAATGTGATAATTAGGATCAAAAGATGTTTTTTTTGGAAAATTTTACAGTAAAGAGTTGGAAATAGTGTCAGGGCGTCTGGGACGAGGGGAAAAGAAGAAAAAGAGAAAGAAACAACTCTTCAGAGCCCGTCTCCTGTGAGTCACTGATATAACTTTAGAAATGCTTTTATGCCTGCAGAGCCTGTGTACAGGGTATCCCCCACTGTATGGCACTGTTGGGGAATATTGGTTGTAGTTAAGGGTTTATACTCAGAATGGTCAGTTGGATTATCCGGTCCCATTGGTGGTAATGGGGCATGGTGGGGTTTTTTATTATTCTTCACTGTGTTTTGGTGATATGTGGTTTAGTGGTCTTGGGTTTCCCTGGTTGGTGTAGCATGTTATTTGGTAACTGAGGACTATGATTTAGTATTTTTATACTAGCAGATTGTGGTAAGTTTTTTTGTATATTTTGGCTTTGGTTTTATGGTGTGCACTGTGGGGGGCCGTAGTTACGGGAGGGGGGGGCGATATTTCTTCCCCTCGTTGGTGAAATTTAGCCTGGAACTGCCCTGTTTCTTGTAACTGTGATAGCACAATGGTGTTGGAACTTGGAGCTAAAATGACAAGATATTTTATAATTATTTCTATGTACAGGAAAATTATACTAATGTTTGTTTTGTTCATCAGTATTTAAGAATTATATATAATTTTTTCTTTTATTTTTATTATCTTTTTATACAAAATGCTTTATCAATTGTATCAACAAATTATTAATAAATTACTAATGGAATATTTTTTAGATTTTTGATTGGTTGACGATTCGTTGGAAAACGAATCGGGCGATAGTCGTAGTCGCCCCCCTTTCGATAAGGTTTTTTCGATGTGAGAGTCGATTATGAGGATGCCCTTTAAAGTCTTGGAGAGAAAAAAAAACCTTCATTCTTACCCCCAAAAACGGGGTGGAAAACGGGGTTTAACAGCCACAACAGTAAAATTTGGATACCTGCTACATCTTAGGAAACCCAAAATTAGGCTAAAAAGCCCCAAAAAAATAACCCATTCACTTCCCGTCTTGTACCCCAAACATGACCCCTTAAAACCTGCATCACCCAAAAAAAAGTGCAGAAAGGAGTATTTTTGAACTTCATTTTACTTTAACTGGACATTTAATACCTGTGGAAAGCGCTGACCCTAAAAAAATGCATGACCCAAGATTAAAAAAGTGCCGGGAAAAAAGTATCCTTTGAACCACCATTTTAGTTTAACTGGACATTGACTAGAACTGCTGGACTGCATTTTTGACCATTAAACCCCGTCGACCCCCAGATTAAAAATGCCGGGAAAAAAAAGTCTTTCAACCACCATTTTTTTGTTGAAATGGCATTGACAAAACCCCGTCCCGGAGGCAGCATGACCTTAAAAAGTCTACCCCCAGATTAAAAAGGTGCCCGGAAAAAGGGGTCTTTCAACCCCCTTTTTATTTTGAATTGGACATTGATATCCCTGTCCGGACCTTTAAAACCCCTGTCTGCCCCCCAGATTAAAAGTGGGGGGAAAAAAAGGGGGGTTTTTTAAACCCCCTTTTTAGTTGAACTGGCTTTGACTATACCGGGCCCGGGGAAAAACGCATGACCCCCCCAAAAATCCCTTGCCCCAGTTTTGGGCCGTGACGGGGAAAGGAAGGGGAAAGGTAAGATTTGCTGGATGCAGGTTGAAATTAAACCACTGAAAGGAAAAAGATTGGCAAACGCGGGTTCTTTTGATGAGATTACAGGGCCATTACCGGGTTAAACAGGCCAAAACGGTTTCCTGAAAACTGTTTTTTGACCCGTGGCTTTCCCGTTTTGGGTCCCCCCATCATTTGGGTTGGGAAGGCACTTCTTTTGTACTTTTACCCTCCATGTTCTACCCCCCTTTTTGCTCGCTTCCAACTGAATTTGGGCCCCCATGTTCAAAAAAATATACAAATTTGAAAAAGGTAGGGAAAGATTTTTGGAAAAGGGTTCTTATTAAATAAGGGGGCACATCACGGGTTTTATTCTCGAATCCTCAAATAAAACAAAATTGCTGGATTCAAAATAACTCCCAAAGTAAAATCTATAAAGTCAACAAAGTGGCCGCACCAAAGAAAAAAAAACACGTTTAGGGATTTTGTATTGGTTAAAAAAGGGGTATTTTTTGGACCTATAAATTTCCCACCTGGGGAAACCCTACACAATTGCTGTATTCAAATTTAACTGAAAGGGGGCTTATAAACCAAATCTGGGATTTGGAAAAAGTGAAAAAAAAACACGTATCTGTAATGTATTCGGTTTAATAAAAGGGTTTTTTTGGGCACCTATCAATTCACCTATGGTGTTTACCAAAAATTGAGTTTTTCACATTTTTAAGTGCAAGGGCCTCAATGAAAAAAACTTTTAGTGCCCCAAAAGTCAAAAAAACACGTTTTCGGGAAGGGTATTGGATAATAAAAGGAAATTTTTTGGCACCTTAAATTCACCTGGGGTAATACACAATTGCTGGTTTAAAATTTTAAAATGCAAGGGGGGCTCTATAAAAAAAATTTGGGTTTGGGAAAAAGTGCAAAAAACACGTTATCTTAATGTTTTCGGATAATAAAAGGTTTTTTTTGGCACCATAAATTTTCACCTGTGGTGAACTACAAAATTGTGTATTAAAATTTAACTGCAAAGAAATTTAAAATCAAAAAAAGCTGGCCTGTCCCCAAAGTGAAAAAAAAAAGTATTGAAATGTTTTTCGGATAAAAAAAAGGGTTTTTTTTGGAAACTAAAAATTCCCCTGGGGGGACAAAAAAAATTGCAGTATTCACTTTTAAGTGCAAGGGGCCTCAAATGAACAAAGCTGTATTTCGCCAAAGTCAAAAAAAAATTTTCCCTGAAATTTTTTTCCCGGATATTAAAAGGTTTTTTTGGGCCCCTATCAAACCTTTTGGCTGACTTGTTGGATTCTAATTTAAGTACAAGGGGGATTATCAAAAAAAAGGTGGAATTTGGGCCCCAAAAATTTAAAATGAAAAACCTTTTTCTGAAATGTTTACTGATAATAAAAATGGAGTTTTGGGACCTAACAAAAAAAGACCCGCAGGTTTTCTAGAAAAAATGTTTTATTCCCATAAGTTCAGGTGCCCCAAAATCCAGGGAAAAATTTCAATAGGGAAAAATGTAATTAAAAAAGCTATTGCAAAGTCTAAAACTTTTGTCTTTGGGGAACTTTATTCCCAGTATTTATTTATAGAGTTGTCTATTTTGTATAATACAAAAATATTTTTGACCTTTCAATTAAATGTGGGGACATAAAAAATTTCTGGAAATTTTTTAAATTTTTAAATGCAAAGGCGGAAAATTTCAAAAATGTTTGGAAATGGGGAAAATTTAAAAAGAACACCCATTTAAATTTTTTTATTCTGATAATAAAAGTGGAGTTTTGATTTAACCCAAAAGGGCCCGCGGGGTTTTTAGAAAAGAAAGTGTTTTTTTCCCCATAAATTCAGGCCCCGCCCAATATCCCGGAAAAATTTTAAAAGGAAAAACTTTTTTATAATTTTTGCTTTTTGCTTAATTTTCTACCCCTAAGTTTGGTGAATTTTTCCAGTATTCTTTATAGGTTGTCTGTGTTTTTTGCCCGTTGCGGGCGCCCCCCCCCTCCGCCCCCCACCCCCCCCTCCGGGAAATTTTTCAGGGTAGATGCTCCTTTAAAATTTTTTCTAACCCATTTTATAAAATTTTTCCAATTTAATCTAATAAAAAATTTTTAAGGATCACAGTAATAGTAGGGTTTTCTTTTTTTGAAGATTTAATAAATTTTTTCTGAGCTGTTTGGACAAAAAGCAGAAACGCACGGGCCTTCTGCTCTGAGAGGGGGAGAGACATTTAGGTGAAAAGGAAAAAGGCTGTTTTAAAATAAAAAGAGGTTATGTGATTTTTTGGCCCAAATTTTGCAAACCCTTTCCCCTTTCCCCCGTATTTAAATTTGCCCCAACAATTTTTCACCCCGCTTATTCTGTAATCTGATTTGCTGGCCCCCAAAAATTACAGGGAAGGGGCCAAAAAAGGGGGCGATTTAATAGATGATGCAAGATTTTAAACCTTTTAAAATTTTCGCCCCTGATCTAAAAAAAACCGATTTACCTTTAAAAAAACCGTGCCGGGTTTCAACTTTGTCGTAATTTAAACGCCTCACACTATTTTTTTATAAACTCCTAAATTTTTAGAATTTAAGGGGAAAAGATTGAGGTTGACTTTAAATTTTTTATTTTAAAATAAAAAAGTAGTTTTTAAATTTTTCCAAACTCGGTAAACAAAACGTATGCAAAAATCATACGGGAAGTGCAGGGCAAAATCAATCACCACCGTAGGGGGACGGGAGTACTCACCCGGGCATTCTTTTGGAAATTTCCCTTTTCCTTTATTCAGGGGCATAAATAGAATTCACAGGGTCCCATAACAAAATGAGATGGGGGTCCCGCTTCTGATGTAATTAATAAAAAAATTTTAGGAAAAATAGCAATAATTAAAAGGTTTTATATATAAAATAGCCCAAATTAAGAGAACCCCAAAGTAGTTTGTCCTGGAGAAACAGAAAGCCACCAAATTTAAATTTGTTTTCCCCCCCCAAACCCCCCTAAAAAAAGAAAATTATTTTGTACCCAAATAAGCCCTTTCAATCCCCCGGCCTCAAAGCCCGTCTCTATGGCGGGTTTTGGTTTTTATAGTTTTCACCCAAAGCCTTTGGTGCCATCTGATATAGTAGCATAGGGGAACTTACATATCAACTAAAGGAGTCCACTACATACTCCTTTTATAAGAAATGCTGGTGAATTTAATCTGTACTACTAAAAAGGGACAAAGAGGTATACAAACAATCTTTAATTTTTGGCTTTTTAAAACTGAATTTTTGGGCCGTTTTTCTAGTTTTGTTTTTTGTATCAATTTTTGTCAATTTTTGGGCCCACATGGGGCTTTGGGAAAAAAGGGCCTCCCTTTTTAAATTTTTTTACACCCCAGGGAAAAAAAAATTATTCAAATATTTTTATTTAAAAATTATTTTTCCCCAAAGGGGAATTTATCGGTTTAAAGGGCCCTTTGTACAGAGTGGAAATCCCCCTGTGGGTTTTTCCTGAAAATTTGTCGAAACCTCTTTTTTTGGTGTTAATTCACACCCAAAAAATCTGCAGAACATTTTTGGGAGGGTTTCCATATTGGGAAGAACCCTGGATTCAAAATGCTTAAGTTTTGATGCAGCCCCCCATGAATTTTTTGGAAAACACCCCCCTAATTTTAAAATATTGATGAAGCTATTAATTTGTTTTATACACTAGAATTAACTATTTTTTCATTTCCTACCCTAGGAAATGGACTACACAAAACCCTTCAAACTGTACTATACAGAGACTGCAGGTCATGCCACGACTGTATTGACACAGCAGCAGATCAACATTGACCAGTTGCTTATTTCTCAGCCCAACTAGATCCAGTGGGCTCCATCTTTGTGTAAGGACGTCAATGGGATTAAAGGGGGCCCTGCTTTACAAAAATTTCAGGGGATTTTCTTAATTTTCCAGTGGTATATATGCCCCTTTATGACATGTCTGCAATACTGACATGGGTTAATTCGCATCACCTATCCACGGCTAAACATTTGAGATAACAATGTGCCCTACTGATGCCAGATAGTGTTACAATTCAACATTGTAACACCTTGAATCCCACTCCTTTAATGCCCTGGAAGTTGAAGGGGGGAGATAATGTGGGAAGTCCCTTTTCTGAGTATCTCCCATGCCCAGATGATGAGAAGCATGACTGTATTCATTTAATGCAGGATGAGGTAGGGGGTTTTTCACACATTGCAGATCAACCATTAGAAAACCCTGATTTTCGAGTTCTTTGTATAGTACTATAGTACTAGTTCAGATACTATGAAAAGAAAAAGGTCATAAAATATAACTTTTAATAAACAATACATTAAAAATCATGATCACTGCAGAGGGTAGTAGATACTCTCTCAAGACTTGCCGCACAAAAGAGCAAAACATATATTGAAAAAACATTTTTCTAAAGGTGATATTTCTTCAAATTTTTCATCCCTGAAGGAGTTGGAAGAATGCAGGGTATTAGAATCACTGCTTCAAGAACAACATACAGGTAATGACAAATTTCTACCATTTGTTCGACCAATGGCCTTTAGTCCATTGGTTGATATGTTTGTAAAATTGGTAATTGAAGAACTGAGAAAACTTCCAGCAAGACGGCCATATGACAATTTGTCTAGGCAACAGAGAGTGGCACTGTAGGAACTCAAATCAATGAGAGAAGTTGTCATTAAGCCGGCCTACAAAAGCGGAAATGTGGTATTGTGACCGGTAACTATGTATGAAGCAGAAGCAAATCGAGAATTGATGGATGGGGATTGTTGCAAAAAATTTAAGCGCAATCCAACTGTGTTGTTTAAAAAGGAATTAGATAATATTCTGGAGTCAGCTTTTAGAAATGGTATTATTAATAAATCTATTTTGGATGGGCTGTTGGTACAATAACCTATTGTACCCACTTTGTATTTACTTCCAAAAATTCATAAGAATCCATTAACATCACCAGGGTGCCCAATTGTGTCGGGGTATGGTAGCTTATGTGAGCCTGTCTGCTGATTTTTGGATTACTATATTCGTCCCTGTGTTGAAACATTACCATCATACATACAGGATTCAACAGATGTATTGAAATGATTGAATGGTATAATTTTTGAAGATTACATGTTTTAAATATCCTGTGATGTTGAATCTTTGTATACAACATCATGATGGTTTACAGGCATCCACGTTCTTTTTGGAATGAAGAATTTAGATCAGGATTTGATTGAATTTCTTTTGATTCTTTTGGAATTTATATTACATCATAATTTATTCATGTTTAAAGATACATTTTATTTGTTTAAATGAGGAACAGCAGTGGAGGCCACTTATGCCCCTTCTTATGCAAATTTATTTTGGGGTTTTTGTGAACGGAATAATGTTTTTGATCAAGAGCGTTACAATGGACAAATTATTACTTAAATGCGATTTATTGATGACATTTTGTTCATTTGGCAGGGGTGAGGCGTGGATTTGGATTTGTTTTTGACAAAACTTAATTCCAACAACCTCAACATTTAACTCACATATGTTATTAGTTGGACTTCATTAGATTTTTTGGACATAGGTATACATGTTTTGGACTCTGAATACATTAGTACTAAAGTATTTCATAAACATACTGCTGTAAATTCATTGTTACATGCATCTTCTTTTCATCCAAAACACACTATTTCATCCATCCCTTTGTTATGCTGTGCAAGCATTTGAAGATGAGGCAAAACTTTTGTGCCACTATTTCAGACAGAAGGGTAATTTCAGAGAGCAAGCAATTGTGAAAGATCTAAATTGTTGACTCCTCAAATTTGTGATTCAACTTTTGATGATATTTCAATTGTTACAAATCATAACACACAATGGAAAAACATGAGGTCAGTATTTAAAAAATATTGGTCTATGTTAATGAGAGATCCTGATTTATGTAAATTTCCACCTGAAAAATCCCGCATATGTTGAAAGAAAACGTAAAACATTGGGTGATTTATTAGTGAGGAGTCATTATGTATCTCCTCAATCAAAATTTATTTTTGAATCTTGTGGCCCAAAATGAGGTTTTGTCCCGTGTAGATCTTGTTCGGTGTGTGACCAATCGGTAAGTGATGACACATGCTTCCTGTGCCGGATAACTCCAGAGGGTCACAAGTCTGCTTGTGGCCTTCCAGATTTCTATTGCAGAGCAGGGAGCACTCGCTCTCTGCTCCGCAATAGAGTCTTCAGTTTTATGCGTTCCCAGGAGTCGCATACAGCTGAAAAGATCGGTGACAGCACCTGGGCCATGGCAGCGGCCAGACACTGTCAGCTAACTTGGGATTCAGCTGTATGCGACTCCCAGAGGAGTCGCGAACAGTGGATGAGTCCTTGCAGGCACTATGGCCATCGCAGTGCCAGAGCGCTGACAGTGTACTTTAGTATAAGCAGAGCACGCCTTTTTCAGCTAATTTTTAGTGCTGAAAAAATCGCTTAAACTACAGTAAATACAGTAAATAAATTATGGAAACCACTCACTTTTTTTTGTACTGTACCGGTGTGTTTTTTCTCCTATTTTTACTTTTTCATCACTTATTTCACTCTTGTCACTTTTTGATTTATAATATGATATACTTTTTATTGACTTCTATTCATTTTTTTTTTTATTGCAAGTTTTTTATTCATTGATTTTATGTTTTTCTCGCTATATAGTGAACTTTATTTTACTTACTTTCATGTTGACACTTGTACTTTATTCTGTCACTTGTCGGCACCTTTTCAGTTTTTTTTAAAAATTTTTATGCATATACTTTATATGTATTGTAACGGCTGGGTAGTGGATCCACTGGACCACCGCAAGCGATGATAGCTAAGCCACGCCAGGGAACGGAATCTAAGTAGCCCCCCCGGTCTTCACCAGAGCCCGCCGCAAAATGGGATGGACTTGCTGCGGCGTGAGGCTACCAGGTCGTTACCCCTGACGTGACTGGCTTGCGATGGCGGCCGGGGTACAGCGTGGTACAGAGTCGTGATCCAGAGACGTAGTCGGGGACAGGCAGAAGGTCGTGGCAGGTGGCAGAGGTTCGTGGTCAGAGACAGGCAAACGGTCAGGGCAGGCGGCAAACAGGCAAGGTCAGGAAACGAAGCGAAACGGACTGGTACACGGGTAATCAATACGGACTCCAAACACTCTCTAAACTCACGGAAAACACACCAACAAACTGGCAGAGAGTGCTGGGGGCGTATACCTTATATAGGGCCAGCGGCCGTCAATAACCAATTAACGGCGCGCTGGCCCTTTAAATCCAGCCAAGCGCCGTGACAGCTTATTCAAAATTGTGGGTGCAAAGATAGTGTCGATAACTATACATATAATACATACCTGTACTGATGTTGAAAGATATATCAGATTCTTCTCCACAATACAAGTGGACAAGAAATGGCCTACCTGAATCGCAGGTGCCCAAATGTTATCAATCAACAACACAGATGAGTCAGACTCACATGGCCTCATCTCTTGATCAGTTAGTGCCGATTGCAGCAAGCACAGTATGCGACTGTATGTTCCTGAGAGACCTGTGGATAGTATGTTCCTGTGTTCTTTATGGATGATTTGCGGTATAACTTGGATGGAAGGTGTTACACAGGATATATAGTAGTCACTTTTATCAAGACTGTGGAAGCTGAAGCCTTGTCTCCGCATATGTCTGCCCAAGAAGCTGAATTAAAAGCATTGGAAGAGGCCTGCAAGCAGGCTGAAAAGCGGACCTCCAATATATATACAGATTCTCGCTATGCCTTTGGAATCGCACATCACCATGGCCCAATATGGAAAGCGAGATCGATTCTTACAGCAAATGGAAAGTCTATTAAAAATGAAAAAATAAGTGTAAGCAATTATGGAAGCATTGTTACTGCCTAAACAAGTTGCAGTCATCAAGGTAAAAGGCCATTTCAGAACAGACAGCAGTGAAGCAAAAGGAAACCCCAAAGCTTACCAAGTAGCTAAGGCAGCAGCCCGAACCAGGGTGAACCCAGGTGTCATGGACGTAACGCTGCAAGAAGAAACACGACAGCCACCTTTGGATGTTAATATCCTGAAAAAGCTGAATGTACAGGTCAGTGAAGAAGAAAAGATTTGGTGTCAGAAGAATTGGATGCTAACCTCAAAAGGATTATGGGCAGTTGGTAACACTTAGGGGTCTACTCACCTCTAAATGCTTCTGCTCCGCTCCAGTCTCCTCTCTATGTCCAGCGGACACACGAAACCCCTAGGTCATGTGTACTGACTCTCTGAGATTTTTTTTTTTTTAACAAGTTTTTATTTGAGAAAGAAGGACATCACATAACAATATCATCAACAATGATCAACAAAAGTTATAATTACAATGTTAATATTTTGCAAGTATGAGTCAGATGATCACGTGTAACTAAACCAGCAACATCCTTCCGTCTCTTTTTTCCCCTGTTTAAACCCCAATCCCAACCCCCCCCCCCTGAGCACGACTCCCAAAAGCAACTCCCCATATTGTACCAATCCCAACCTCCTCAATCTCCCACATCCAGATTCCCTAATGTGCCTTTCAGTCTTTCCAACAAATAATAAACCGTATACTTAAACGGGTCTAAGATTGCCTTAATCTCAGCCGGTGTGTATTGAGTCGAAATAAACTGCTTCCATTTTTTGAGGAAATTTTTTGTATCCCTGTCTTTGTTTCTCTCCACCTCCAACTGTTCCATATAGAGTGCCTGTTTCAAACACTCCTTGAGTTCCGAGATCTCAGGGACCTCCGGAGCCAGCCAGTGTCGCAGCAGACACTTCTTGGCTGCTAAAAGGGTATAGTGAACACCCTTCTGTGTCACCAGTGTCCCTTCAGTATTCTCAGTGTCTGTTTCTCTAGTGGGGAAATGAAACAAAAGGCCTTGCGGATTGAAGATAAGAGAGATCTTCCAGGTATCCTTTATAAAATGATTGACTTGTCGCCAAAAGTCTTGGACCCCCTCACATTCCCATATGCAGTGGAAGAGGTTAGCCCTATCTTTCCCGCACTTCGGGCAAGCCTGAAGATACCCTGTGGTCTCCGGGCCATGGGGGATATTAAATGCATAAATGGACTTATGTATCAGCCTAAACAATATTTCCCTCCATTGTTCGCTCGCCACCGCTTGTCGCACCAGTGTCAGTCCCTTAAGGATTTTTTGACTTATTTCAGAATCTAATAGGAGTGTCTCCCAGCTTTTGAATATGGCCTCTTCATCCCCTTCCGTGTCCTTATTACGTAAGATGGAGTAGTTTTTGGAAAGAATCCCCTTGCTATCCCCCTTCTTGCATAGTTCCAGGAATTCCTTAGTTTCCCCCAAAGATTGGAGATGTGTCACATTGGATCTACAAAAGCTTTCTATTTGTTTGTACTGAAGTACATGGGTGTATCCCAGCCCAAATTTCTCCTGTAACTCTTCCCACTTTAGGAGAGAGCCCGTGGAAGGTGCTAGTATGTCTCCCAGTTTGTGGATCCCTTTTTGTTTCCAGCCTGTAAAAAGCTTGTTTTCCCTCCCTGCTCTAAAGCTAGGCCCTGCCCAC
>JAODAL010083405.1:0-11264 GCA_025379985.1 Phyllomedusa bahiana
TAGGAAAGATAAAAGACAATCTGTTTAGAAATAAGGTCACCTAGTTATGGGTAGATGTACTATCACTGTTTGATCAAAATGTGTGCTAAGAACTATTAATTTTCATATATACTAAATAGAGCAGTAATGCAATTTAAAATAACTAATATATCCGTATTTCAATGTGTGTTGGCATTTGCAGAGTGCTGCTGTGTTGTCTGTGTTTTTGCTTATCTTCCTTACTGTAGGCTACAGGGAGAGCTTTTTAGCCTTGTGCTGTACTGTTAAGCGCAACAGAGCACAAAGCTGCAAAGCCCTGATAATGGCTATACCAATGCACTTGCTAAGTGACAGTGTTGTCTTTGTATGTAAAAAAAACGTTTTCTATTAGGAACAATGCAGGACTTGAACAGGAGAATGTCACAATACCTTCTAACATTAATAGTTGTGACAATCCCCGCAGTAGTCAGAGCACTTGGATTCACACTGTCCCATTGTTGCTATAAGTACTTGTCATAGCAGCATCAGGAGTGTGCATGTTTAGTCCAAAGGTACAACACTATCACCAAAACGCTACTGGCTCACACTGTCAATCAGCAGAGCCTGCACTGCCCTTGAGGCACAGGAAGTGAATCCAAAAGCTACAGACAATGAAGAGGGTAAGTAAAATCCAGAGTTGGGAAAACTCCTTTTACTAGTATGGGCTCATTATACAATTCTGCTTTACATAACACTGATTTTTTATATAACTACTATTCCATACATCCCATTGATCTTATCTAAGTGCACAAAGACTGGAAATGTTTCACTCATTTTCAATCCTCTTAGGATGATGTTTTAGAGAAACATAGATATTACTTTTATTTACGTTTCAGAGTTTCTCCTCTCTTTTGGAGCTTAACATTGTGACCATTAATTCAAATCAAAGTAAGGTTTACCTTTTTATAAGAATTTAATATTTATAGTGCATTTTGAAGTCATTATTACAACTGTTTTATTTTAAAGAGATTTTCTAGGTTACATTTCTGCAACAGTTTTATTGGGTAGCAGTGTTAAATTATTAATTCCAAATGTCAGAATCAGATTTAAATTCAATCTATAATAATTATTGCCATGCTTCTTACAAAAACTTCATTTAATCACAATTATTGGACAGCACTCTAATTATCCATATCTTTTTGAATATAAATAGAACTATTTTAGTGTCTAAGAGGACTACTGTATTACTAATCAGATAGAAAAACCCCGTGTTTTTCATTTTGTTATCTCAAGAGAACTAACAGAAATGAATTACTGTAAATCCATTAAACCCTTTAATAAAAGGAAAATTTAATTCCTTCATCCAAATTAAAAATTTTTTAAATTGTTTACTATACAAAACCATTTATGGTAAAAAAATTTCAATCAAAAATTTTTTTACAGAAAATATGTTTGAAGGAGAATTGTAAAAACCCAAGAAATCAAATTGTAAACTTTAAAAAAAAGAACAAAAGGGATTAACGGGAGAAATGACACTTTTTTGCTGACCCCTCATAAACTCATATCCGCACATCTTTTGGGGCCTCTTCTCTTTCTTTGATTTTCCAAATGAAATAAAAATGCAACACATCAAAGGTAATGTTAGAAATTGATTGCTAGGGTGCATTTTACATTAGATGTAAATCTCAGAAAGTTACTTACAAAACAAGAACTATAAAATGATAACGTTGATTTTATTTTAAAAGTAGGATACAGTTTTTAAAGGGGATTTTCCGGACTTTCAAAACGTTTTTAAAACCTTGGAAATGGGGATTTTTAGGATGGTACCCATTTAAATAACAGGGATACCAAAAAATTTTTAAAAACCAATTTTTTCCGGGGTAGACCCCCCCAAAAATCCATAAAAACACAAAAAATTCCAGCAACAAAAAAAAAGTGTAAAAAAAAACCAAAAAAAAAAAAAAAAAATAAAAAAAAAAAAAATGAAAACTACTAGGTCAAAAATCACTTTTGCCCACATAACCAATCAAGCACCCTCTCCTTATATAGTGCTCTGGAAAAAATTTGAGGGGCACTCTGATGTATAAACACATCAGGGCAACAAACTAAATGAAACATGTAGGCAAAGATAAATGAAGATTAATACACTGCTGTTCCAATTTGGCTTTATTTCCGTTAGAATAGTTTTTATGTTCTGCTTGTTCATACAAGCTTCCTAGGTCACCAACCACCTCTCTCTGTTCCAGCAATGGCCACACTGGGAAAGTTACTTTCTGTTGTGTCTAATTGCGAAGGGGCCACTTTGTCTTTTTATCTCATCTTTTTACACTTTTAAAGGGAAAGAAAGCTTTAGCGCTATCCATAATGCAGGTCGCGGGTGCACTCTTATCCCCGCTGCAACGGGTGGTGCCTTGACTCGCTTGCTGGGTCACGGGTGCATCTGCGGCACTGATCCAAGCCTTGTATACTCACACCTCCCCTCGCTTCTCGTCCTCTGAAGGCTGTCGCGCACACCCCTTCAGGTGCTATGTAAGCGCCGGGGGTGGCGTCGGGGGATTTAAAATGTAAAAAAGCTGTACCATATCGGGGGAAAAGACACCAAATATCTGGGCACCCCGTTATACATGTCCCCTATAATCCTTTTTCCTCTGTGAATTTCATTTAGTGATGGTGAGAAGGTACCAAAACTTTTTGGGAAAGGGATTAAAAAGGAGAAATATTTATCAATCAGTGTTGATTCAACTCTGGATATCGCCCATGTTCGCCAACTGTCTTTTATAATTCCTCCATTTAACAATTTATATGTTTTATTCCAAATCCAGGACAACGATCAGAAAGGCTTGCAGAAGGCTTGCACCAGCCGACGTGTTTTGAGCGAAAACACTTTTTAACGTTGTTGTGGCAGCTTTTGCCTATCAAGTAAACCCTTTTCCCCACGATCGAAAAAAAAGAAACGTGTACACTGGATTCTTAGATAAAATCAATAAAACAATTTTTTTTACCCTCCATGCTCTTTTATATGTTGGGGTGATAGTGATTTCACTTCTAACCAATCAAAAAGAAACCCAAAAATCTTATAGGAGTACTTTTTTAGCCCAAATAAACAATAACGTCATTATCATTAAATATGCTGACCATCACAAAAATTTGGGCAATAACCATAATTTTAAATTTATAATCCTAATGACTTTAGACACAGATCAGATGTTTAAAACGGGCACACTGGACCATATTTCATTTTTTTGGGTTACCCAATCGTATGATTTAAAAGTCAACATATTACATTTATTCAGAATAAAAAGCATATGAATTAATTAAATGTACTTTTTTTTCCTATATGGTATGCACGAGACCTGTTTATAAAGTGAAAACCCCCCACAGAACAAATTTTGCATTTTCTTTATCAAAGTTCAGATCTTTCCTTTGAAAACCTGAATGACTGAAATGCAAAATCTAGATCTACAAATTCGGGAACAGTTTTCATATAAATGACTGACAGTTCGAAATTACCCCTTCATAGACGTTATCACTATTCCATTCTTTCCCCCTCTTTAATTACATCACCTTTTAAAATTACAATATTAGTACCCTGATTTCATTAAAAGGGGGGGGTTCTCTTGTTGCTCATTTTCACAGTATGGATGTTTACATGAATGAATGACAGTTTACCATTAGCCCCTTTTTTGGTCTCGTACAACTCCCCTTTTCCCAATTTTCCCTTTTGATAAATCCAGACTATAAGACAAAAAAAAGTAAGTGAGTAAATTGGGCAAATCCACCCATCCTCTGATCCACTAAATAAATTGGCGGGGTTTACAAAGAAAACCCCTTTTACCTGGGGGCCTCCATTATGCTTACCCTAAAAACATGTAAAAATCTATTCTATATGTAAACCTAAATTTTTAAGGGCATAAAAAAATCTGATCACAAATGTTGTCAATGCCCCTTAAAATCTTCAATTTTGTTGTGTATTTTTTGAGTGTATGCATGATTCTGGTTTAAACTTGACCCAAAGGTTTGTGGGACCCCTTTTTTTTTATTATTGCATTTTTGGGCAAAAAAACCTCATGTCCCAAGGGAAAACCATTGTCCTAAAAAAACAAGGGGGTCACCCCCAAATTAGTGAATTTTTCTAAAAAAAAAGTTTTTGGGGGAAAAACCCTTTCTGTACCAATTATTATTTTTTTTTTTCAAAATATTTTTTTTAAAGTGCCCCAAATCTAGGGGGAATGTACCCTAATCTGCATTTGTAGTGTCTATGCATCTGAGAGATTTAACCTGACTATATAGGGATAAAAATTTGGGTTTGTCATTAAAACAAAGGGGCCACATGTATGAACGGCTTTTCGCCCTTTTTTGGGGTAACTGCGCCTCCCAGCCTAAAATCCCTGTGCGCGGGATTCAGTTTTAAAGCACAGTGTTCGCCACTTTCAGCTGCGCACCGCATGAAGGGGGGGCAGGGGGCGCGGTGTGGGGCGGGGTAGGCTTCCGGGGGGGGACGCGGGGGCTCGAAAACCCCGAGGCATGAAAATGTGATCGGCAAAGCGAGGCCAGTGCACGCCGCGGCCCCGACGGCAACCAGGTTTTTTTTGGTCTAAATCCTCCGACAGAGGCAAAAGTGAAGCAGGATCCGAACATGCGGGGAAGCAAATCGAAGATCGCACAGAAATTTCGGCGTTTCCGCCCGTGCGCGGGAGTAGTTTCCGAAAAAAATCCCCTTTATAAAGGGGGAAAACAGTGTCAAAAAGAGCGAAAAAAAAAATAAACATTTTAAAAAAAAATTTTCCAAAACTCTAAAGGGCGCAACAAAAGAATTAGATATTGGAAAATTGCCGGGAAATACAGAAATTTAAAAATTTCAAAAACCTTTTTTTCTCTTGGTGGGCCAAAAAAATAAAATAGGGGGTGAAAACCTTTAAAACCTAGGGGGAAGGGATTGACCAATCAGAATCCACGGGGATAATTCAAAATACAGTAAAAAGACAGAAAAGATTTGTTTGGGCTGAGCTAGCGGGGCTTGGCTAGCTGGGCAATCAGAATAGGAGCTCAAAGACCCTTCTAGCCTTGGGGAAATTTTAGCCCAATAAAAATCCACGGGGGGGATAATTCAAAATACATTAAAAAGACAGAAAAGAGCTGATTGGGTGAGCTAGGGGGGTGCTTGGCTATCCCACCAATCAGAGCGCGAGCTATTTCTCCCATTATATCTTGGAGAGATGGGCGCTCTGAATCTCGGCGCTCAGCCCCGTGCGGCTGGTATTAATAAAAAAATTATTTTTTTTAAAGTGTAAACATTATCAATAAAGAGCCGAACCCTTCTTTAAAAAATAAAGCAGAAAAAAACCCCGAAAAACGCGTTTTTCGCCGAGCCGGCCTACATAGGGAATTGCAATAGGGAATTGCCGGGAAATACAGTAATTCAAATTGTTTAAGCAATTCTCTTTTGGTGGGCATAAACCAGCCAATAGAATAGGAGCAAATGCCCCTTTTCTAACCTATGGGGGAGAATTGACCATCAAAAGGGAGCGAAAATTCCCATTATAATCTAGGGAGGAGAATTGCCCAATAGAATAGGAGCGAAAAATCCCATTAATCCTTAAAAAAATTGACCAATCATATTCAAAGGCGGGACTTTTCAAAATACAGTAAAAATGCAGAAACAAGCTATTGGTTGAAGGGGCGGGGTGTCCAGCTTACCAATCAGAGCGCAGCTACTTTCTCATGGGGTTCTATGGGGAAAAGAAATTTGACGCGCTCTGTATTCAAAGTTAAAACGGGCCGTTTTTGGCCCAAATGGGAGAGCGAGCGACGCTCCTATGGGTTTTCTAATGCAATGGAAATAAAACGACAGGCCCGAAGCAAATTATAACACACAAAGTGGACGATGTGTTAAAAACGAAGAAAATATGGGGGTAACAAAAAAAAATATTAAATCAATAAAATCATTTTATTTCTTTATTTTCTTTTGCCCCCTACTTTGATCCTTGGCTAACAAAATAAAAAAAAACAGTTTTTATTGATTTAATATTTTTTTTTTCGTTACTCTTTACTGAAAATGTTTGACATTAATAAAAAAAATTTTTTGTTTAAATACTTAGGCCCCGGCGCTGAGCCCAAATTTTCATGCGCCCATCTCTCCATAACATAATGGAGAAGTACTCGCGCTCTGAGGGCTGGATAGCCAAGCCCCCCAAGCTCACCCAAAATCAGCTCTTTTCTGTTTTTTTACGTATTTTAAATTTATCCGCGGGATTCTGATTGGTCTAAACTTCTCCATAGAAAAGGGGTTTTTGTCGCTCCTATTCTGATTGGTCAATAATTTCCATAGTTAGAATGGTTCTCTGTCGCTCCATTCTGATTGGCGAGCTACCCCAAGTCCCCTAGCTTAACCAATCACTCTTTTCAGCTTTTTTCTTTTTTGAATACCCCCCGCCGGGGATTTTTTGGGTCAAACTTCCCCATAGTTTTAATGGTTCACTGTCCCTCCTATTCTGTTTCCCCTTTTTATGCCGCCCAAAATCGAATAGCTTTCTGATTTTGAATTCTTATTTCCCGGAAATTTTCCCCAATACCCAAATTTTCTTGAATTTAGGATTTTTGAAATGATTTTTTTTAGTATTTTTTATTTTTTAGGTTTCAGCTCTTTTCCTGAGAATTTTAAAACGCCTTTAAAAAGGCATTTTTGATTCATACTCCCCACCGACTTGGGGAATATTTCTCGCTTTCCACCCTGTCTCGCATCAAACTGTTTTTGGGCGCAGCCCCGCACGGCGCCTAACCCAACTGCCCCCTGCCCCCGCCTGTGCCCCCACACACTGGCGAGGCGGGGGAACTTTTCCCCCATTGTGATGCGCTACCTCCGGCGGCGAATCTAGCGCAGCGCCGCACTCGCCTCGGCCCCCGCACTGCGCCTAACACACTGGCCAGGGCGGGGGCTTTTCCCCGCATGTTGACTGCACTACCCTCCCGGCCCGAATCCTGGGCGCAGCGCCGCACGCGCCTCAAACCCCACCGGCCAAAAACACTGGCAAGGCGCGGGGACTTTACTTGTAGTATGAGCCGCCCCGGCCCCGACAAAAATAAGGGCAATTCCCCCGGGAAAATACAAAAAAAGTGCGCCCCGACCCGTCGGGATTCATATATGTGGCCCTAAATCTTTTATGGAACTGTAAGTAGTCAGGAACTGGTGTAGGTGAATGTGTGCATCTCCGTGGTCTTTAAACAGCGTTTAGCTATTTTGGGGTTTAGTTAACTAACTTATTGTCATTCCCTAAAAAGTGTTTAAGTAGCTTTTATAGACTCTATTTTTTTATAACACCATATTATCATTTTAACTTGTACCCATTTTATTTTCAAAAACCTAAAATTATAACACTGTACGTCTTCAATCCCTTTAGAGTCGTAGTATCTCACTTCACACCGTCGGCGTCCTTGAATAATTTTCACTCAGCAGAGCCATAAGTCCTGTGAAAAAGTAGCAATAAGAACACAACAACCAAAATTTTAGTTTATTAAGCCGGGGAAACATTTGCTTCTTTTTTTCACGCATAAGGGTATGTATCGTTGACCCACTGCGGCTTGGTGTGGTTTAGGCGAGCCCGTAAGGAGCAGTAAGCTCAGATATCTTTGTTCACTTTTCGGGTTGGCAATGGGAAAGTCTGCTTCCTTGTCTTTCTTGAGGATCCAAGTCCCTCTTTCCTTTGACTTTACACTTGAAGGGGTTTCATCAGGACTTGTTAACTTTTTGGGCCCGGCATGGGGCCTTTCCCCAATTTCTGTAAGAAAACCCGAACATTAGAAAATTCGGGGGTCAAGAACGTTCTTTTCCTTGTGAGAAGCGGAGTAGGAAAAAATTTCATGCCCCCCCTTGGCGTGTAAGTCCTCCATTGTCCTTAAGTTGCTCACAAATCCACAGATGGGTTAAAACTGAAAGTTTAGTCTCTGGAGGTGAGAGTGAGTGATTTGGCAAATTTTCCAAACGAATTTTATAAGGTGAAAGTTGAAGTACCCCCCTGGGGGGGTTTTGTTCCATAAAACAAGAGGTAAGACATTGTCCCCATATCAGTCTCTTTGCAACATTTGGGTAAATATCTTTTTTGGGTACGACAAATATAAACGTTTTTATTAATCTTAGCATGAATGGTTATTACATTACCAGTGAGTGCAAGTAAGTCCCTGATTACTTTAAGCAACTATGGTCAAACTAAAATTCACACAACCAAAACATACAAAATCTTCCTACCTTTGGGAGCCATCTACCTGTAGGATCTTGGAAAGCCCCGGGTGAGGGGGTGTGAAGGTAAAGCTTTTACTGCTCCCCCACTTGTGGGGGACATCTGGCAGGGGAGACTTTCCCCTTTTGCAGTGAAACCTTGTGCCCCACCCGTGTGTGGAGACCAAAATTTTGCATCACGTCTTCCCCCAAAAGGGTACTTCAGCTGCGCGTCAGGAAATTTTGGGGGCTCTGGGTTTCCCTTTACGTCCTAGACCATCGAAATCTGGGTGCATCCCCTAACCTTCCATCGGGGGTTTTCCCAAGGAAGCAAATTTGAAAACAAAGTTTAAGGAAAAACACGACATTTTACAGACTTTTAAATTTAAAGCAAGGTATTTAGGGATTTGGGTTTCTGTATTTTTGAAGTATGTGCTTAACATTTAACAACAGTTTTTCTTTCAAAAAGGATTCCCAAAAACAAATAAACCTTTTCATAGCTTTGGGAGCTCAAAAATTTTCTTAACAACAAAAATCTTTTACAAAAAAAAAAAATCGAGGCAATGGTTTTCTGTCTTTCCTTTTTGACAACCCCATGTTTTAAGTAACGCTCACGGGCAAAATGAGAGCATACCCGATTTCCATTATATCTGATTTTTCAAAATTTTTTAAAATTTTTCCCTCAAATTTGGGGGGGCAGTGTTGTCTCCCCCTTAATCTGCCAAAAGGCCCCCTCTCTGACCACTACCTCCTCTCTCGAACCTCATTGGGAACAAAAATAACAAGGGTCACTTTTAAGCACCTGTGAGTTTGGGGGATGTTTTATGTACTAGGGTGGAGGAGAACGGCTCCCCCCTAGAAATTTGGGGGGCCCTTTTACAATTCAGGAGTAATAACAGAATGAGAAACCCAGAATTCAAAATGTGACAAAAACAACTCGGCAGTTTTTTTCAAAAAATTTGTCACCCTTTAACACTAAGGCATCAGCATACTTCATAACTGGGCCCAAACGCCACTTTCACAGCTATCTATTGGGGACTTGAGTTTTTGCACAGCTTGTGCATGTCCTTTGATTTAAGGGAAAACAAGTGGAAGGGTTTTGGTAATCTAGTAGGTTTGAAGCATGGGGAGAGGAGAGCATTTTTGAACTTCTCAAAAGCCTTTTGGGGCTCGTCAATGTATGTGCATGGGTTTAGCCCCAGAATCTTTGGTTAAGTCCTAAATTGTGCAGCATATAAACACTAATTGCATAACCTACCATTCCCAATGCTATCTCAGTCGCTGTTCATTCATGGGGGTGGACAAATTGTACACCGCTACATGTCTGGTGTAGGTATCTGTGGGCCCGGTGTAAGGCAGTTCCAAAGAAGCATGTAAGTCCCCCGTCTTTACATCTCTGTAATTTGTTCAGGAGACTTTTTCCGTAGTCTGAAGAAATTCAAACAGACTTGTGTCCTAAAAGGGATTCAATTTCAGCCTTTCATGGGTACTAGGTTTTTGTGTATGTGGCATTGGATTTTTAAAGCAATGTGTATTTGTGGGGGGTTTTCTACTCCCCCTCTCTGTAGAATTTATATTTCACAGGTTTCATGGATGATTTTTTCAGCATTGAACAAAATTCAGGGTTGATGGCCTCTTCCTTTTCTGGCTATCATTAACCAATCCACATACGCAGGGACCCATCGTCCTCGTATTTCAAAATGTGCATATTGGATTTTCATCTAAGGGGCAAGGGTGACCAAGCTGGGTTGCCTAAAAAATATTTTCCCTATAAAACTCGTGGGGCATCTACTGAAATGATTTTAATGAAAGCTTTTATAGTTGTAATGCGCTTAGTGTACTAAGTGTACTATAAAATTGATTTTTCCTTTTACCACTTTTCATTATGGCGATATGGGGCCTTTGTGTACTGGAAGAAAAAACATGTTAATTAGGACAATTTAACTTTATTCTTCTTATCTACAAGAAAGATGCTTATGATTTCCTCTGTTTGGAGAAAAAAATCCCAAAATTTTTGTAAATAAAAAAAAAACAATTCCAGTGAAAAAGGATTATCCCCTAGTAAGGTTCTTCTCTGGCCCCTTTTATCCCCATTGTCCTCTGTTGATGTGAAAACAAAGGGGAATAAATTTTACCCTACCGACCTGCATTTCTAAAAACTGATAAAATATTTGAGCGATTTCGTTGGCATCGAGATCGATCGATAGTCGATTCGGCCGCATCGATAAAGGTTTTTTTGATATAGCAACGATTTTGCCTGACCATTAAAGTCTATGGGGGGAGCAACAAAACCTTTAAATAGAAAAACTACCATTTTTGACCAATATCCAAATAGCACGGATAGGGTCTCTCTACCCCCCAATGACCCACCAACAGTAAAAAAAGTAATCCGCTATTGCTTAAAAAAAAACACTTTAATTCTTTTTACCCTTAAAATGCATACATACGCCCAATCTCCTTTGATTATGCAATAAAGTCAAATAAAAAGATAGGGTACTTAAGTCGTAGGGTTCCATGTCTCTCCTTTACCCATGTCGGGGCCATGGGTTTCCACATGTGTGTATATGATTAAATGCCCCCTGGGGAAAACTTACAAGGGCAACACAGGCAATAAAAATCCGGTTTTTAAAAGACATAGGGGCAGGGTCACAGTTTATGAAAAAAGAAAATCTAAGCATTTAAAAAGATGAAGGGAAATAACATGGGGAAAACCCCACGGCCCACACTGGGTCAAGGAGAGACATGGAATAGCAAGTTAAGGGGAGGGCCTTCTGGAGGGATAACAGTTGTGAACCCGGTGGGTTACTAAAAAGCTGCTGCAAAAGGCTTATTTGGGTCCACCATATGGATTCACTAGCCCCTAAAGGCATAAATGAAACTTTTGTCTAAAGATTTCCTATGAGATTGTTTTTATTGTTGTTTTTATCCGGATGTTCGCTCCTTTTTAAAAGGGCGTTTGCATCGAAGTGCGCATCTTTAGAAAGAGGGAACATTTTCTCGAAACGTTTTGCTATAGACTGCGCTCGCCCTTCCCCCTGGCTACCTCCGAGGAAACCCCGTCGGGAAAAGAAGACCGAGAGGGTCGTGGAAAAAC
>JAODAL010083406.1:0-11264 GCA_025379985.1 Phyllomedusa bahiana
AAACCTTTTTGTCTCCTGGGATTTTCACGCACCCCTTCTAGGGTTTACAGAGAATGGTTTCCAAAAAGAAAAAACACCCGTGAGGGCATCCTGTGGGGGGAAAGCCTTGTTGAGCCAGAGGTCAAAGGAAATGGGCAACGGGTTCGGCTGATAAAAAGGCAACAGTGACTAAAATAGCCACCTGTTCCAACCAGGGTGGGGCAAAGAGCACTCTGAAACACTTACGGAAAAACTTGAGCAATGGGCTACAGCACAAAGACCACACGGGTGCCACCCCTTTCAGCAAAAACAGGAAACTGAGGCTCCAATTTCCCCAAGCCCGAAATTGGACAGTGGAAAGGGGAAAAAAAAAAAAAAAAATTTTTTTTTTGTGGTTAATTTTGATTTTTGGAATTTTGGGGGGGGGTCAAAAATTTGGCTCAAAAACCCAGAAAGGATCCATCCGCCTTGTTTCAACTTTCGGGTGGGGTGGTGGGTCTGGGGGGGGAATATTTTTTGGGCACCCCTTGGGCCCTTTGGGTCCCAAATTGACATCTTGAAAAACACCTTTGGGGAATCTATCCACGAAAAGGGGCTTTCTAAAGCAAAAGGGGGTCCAACCCTTACACATGGTGACCTAATAAAGGGGGCCGGTGAGTGTAAGTACAAATGCATCTTTCAACAAAAAGGGCCCCTGCGCCAAAGGGAAAAAAAAAAAAAACTAATTAAATTGTGTACATAGTAAAAGGTTTTTTTTTGCACCATAAATACACCTCGGTGATAAAAAGTTTGTATCCTTTGTAAGTACTTTTTTCAAAATGAGCTCCCCAAATAAAAAAACATTTTAAATTTAAGAAATAATGGGTGGTTTTTGCCCCTAAAAAAACAACTCTTTTTCTAGCAAATTTTGATGGTAATGAGGGGTAAACGTTTTTATCGAAAAAGTTGAAAGGGGCACTTTTTTATTTGATGGAATTTTCAACACGCGATAATTTAGGTTTAAAATCAGCGCATAATCTATTAATACGCGCCATTTTTCAGCGCTTAATTTCATTTTGGGGGCCACAATCAGCTTAGAGAATAGACCCGGTGACTGGTGGCGACGTCATGACTGGGGTGAAAGGTTGTGATTAAGAGGGCGAATTTCAAAAAAAATTTGGGTTCGCTCACTTCGCCGAATTTCCCGAAAAAAATAACTTCGTTCCGAAATACACGGGACGAATCACGTTTAAAAAACACAAATTTCCAGGGACAAGCCTCGGGGTGCGTAGAACGTTGTCCCAGCAAAATATGCAGAGGGAGCTTGTTGGTCTTCATCAATGTTGTGTTTTAGTATGACACGCCATGAGCCGCGTTTTTAAACGCTTACATAAAATTCCCTGGCACTTAAGAGGAAAACTGACCCAAAAAACTAAGGGGGAATTCCTGATAAAATATGGCAGCGACAGCTGGAAAAAAAACAAACTAAGGGGTCAGTGGCAACACATGACAGATGTGGGGGTGACGGGACACCACGCACATGAGGTCAAGAGTGGCACAATACATTTGGAGGGGGAAAAACCGGGTAGGCCCCAGAGTGGCACAATGCACATGTTGGATTACGGCTCAACAGCACAGCAGAGAGGCGACAGTGGCACAATGACATTTAGAGGGGGCAAAAAAAAAGGGGTAGGCCCGATGCACAATGACACATGTTAGGTCATGACAGCCACAGCAGCAGCATGAGGTCAGACGTGGCCCAAAGACCTTGTAGGTCACGGGAGAAACCCCAGCAACCTAGGGAAAAGTGGGACAATGACTTTTTGGTGGCAAGAAAAGGAGTAGGGCCCTAGAGTGGGACAAGACCGTGTTAGGCAACGGGGGGCCCACACACAATGGGAGTCAGGGGCAGGGCACAAGACACATGTGTAGGGCACGGCACAGCAGCATACATCAGACAGTGGGGGCAATGATTCTGGGGGGGCAAACAGTATAGGCCCCAAGTGGCACAAGACAAGGGGTGGAGATGACGGCGGGGAGCAGCAGAGGGGAAAATGCACAGTGACATTTGGGGAGGCAAAAACTGGAGTAGGCCACAGAGTGGCACAATACAAAAGGGAGGGGACCTGGGCAGCAGAGGTCAGACAGTGGCACAATGACACAGTGTGTAGTCACGGGAGCACCACAGCACACATGAGGCAACTGGCACAAAGACACAGTGTTAGGGCACGGCACAGCCCCGCACAGCATGAGGGCGCAGTGGGAAATGAAATTTTGGAGGGGCAAACATAGAGGCCAAAAGAGTGGACAATGACGAGAGTGGAGGTGACGGGGGAGCAGCTGAGGTCAGACGTGGCACAATGACAGAGTTGTAGGTCACGACGCAGACACACAGACATGGGGAGACAGGGCACAATACACGTGTGTAGTCCGGCAGCAGCAGCATGAGGTCAGACAGTGGCACAATGACTCATTCTGGAGTGGACAAAACAGTTTGTGGCCACAGAGAGGCACCCAATGGGACAGAGGTGGAGGTGTCGGCGGCAGGAGCAAACAGCCATGAGGTCAGAGGGTGGCACCAACTGACACAGTGTGGATGTCTTGGCACCAGCAAACAACAGGGCACTGAGGTCAGGACAGTGGCACAATGACAGAGTGTGGAAGTGGTTGCAATACCAGTCCCTGGTAAAGATGGTTGGTGGCAGATGGAGAAAACTGTCAGCAGATGTGTGGCATCAGGGGGTGGCGGCCATCAGAATATTGGGCTGAGGCAGGTAGTTTGAACCCAGAATCATTTCTTACAGTTTGGGTGTGCGTCAGGGGGCTGATGTAGTCTGAGCCCTATGGCATTGGCATGTGGAATATTCCTGGCCGATCCACGCCTTGATTCATCTTGATAAAGGTATGTCGTTCCACACTTTCCGTGGACTCAAAGCGGGTTCTCCTTGGGGTAATGATGGCCCCCCGCCGCACACTGGAACACCCGCTTGATGCAACACTACTGGCAAGGCCGGACAGCTTCTCCACTGCAAACTCGGCAAGTTGCGGCCACACATCCAGTTTGTCTGCCCAGTTGTCCAGCGGACCTTCTAACTGGGGTGACAGAGTTCTGTCCAAGTAGGCCACCACCTGTTGGTTCAGGGTCTGCTCCAGGTCCTGCTGCTGCTGGCGACTGCCCTCCTCACTAGGCGGGTGAAGGAAGCTGCTCATCAGTGACTCCAGACTTAGGTTGCTGCTGATGGAGCTGGTACTGCTCCGACCTCCCCACCTTCCCCCAGCAGCCGCGGCAGTAGTACGTGAGCGCTGAAGAACCCCCCCGGTCAGACCTGTCAGAGGAGGGACGATGCCGCACATAGGCAGCGGCCAACTGACTACGGAGGATTTCCCTATAGTATTTGAGTTTGTCCTCCCTCTCAATAGCTGGGAAAAAGGCTCCCATTTTGGACCGTAGCGAGGGTCCAATAGGGTGGAGAGCCAGAAGTCATCCCTCTGCCGGATGCTGACTATTTGGCTGTCACTAGCCAGGCAAATCAGCATGCTGCGGGCCATCTGCACAAGTGACTTCGAGGGGCTCCCTGCCTCCATCTCCACTGTATATGCCACGGTGCTTGCGGGTCATCTGCCTCGTCTTCCTCATCTCCACATACCTCCTCCAGCTGCTCTGCTCCTCCTCTCTTGTCACCTGGGTAGAAAATTCACTCATTTCATGAGACAATGCTTCTGCTCCAATGTCCTCCTCCTCCTCCATTTCAGTCCCCACCGGACTCATGTGGCCGCGAGATGTAGTCGCCACGTCTCCAGTCCCCTGCCCAGACAGATTTTTCAGCATCTGTTCCAGGACATGAAGCAGTGGAATGATGTTATTCATCCCGTAGTCCTGGCGACTGACAAATAACTGGCCTCCTCGAAGGCCTCACAAATGCGCAGGTGTCATGCATGAGCTGCCACTGGCTGACATCAAAGTTACACAGGGGAGTACTCCTGTCCGCCTGGATCATCAAAAAATCGTTAATGGCCTTTCTCTGTTCATACAGTCGGTCCAACATGTGCAGGCTGGAATTCCAACGGGTGGAAACATCGCATATCAGAGTGTGTTGGGGGAGGCCGTTCTGCCGCTGCAACTCGAGGAGGGTGTTTCCTGGCTTTGTAGGAATGGATGAAGTGCATGCACAGTTTCCTGGCCATTTTCAGAATCTTATGAAGATCGGTGGAAGACTTCAGGAACCTTTTCACAACCAGATTGAAAACATGCGCCTTGCAGGGCGCATGGACCATCCCTCCTCGGTGCAGCGCGGACACCATGTTCCTCCCATTGTCCGTCACCATGGTTCCGATTTGCAGTTGGCGGAGAAAGCCACACATCGATTTCTTGCTGCATGACGCGGAGCAGTTCCTCCTCTGTGTGACTTCGTTCGCCGAGGCAAGCCAGGTGTAGAACTGCGTGACACCGCTGTGCCCTACACATGTGGTATGATGGAGCAGTACTTGTGGAGGCTGAGATGGTGGTGGTGGTGGTGGAGGAGGAGGAGGCGGACATTGGCGCAGGAGCCGCAGTTTGACAACGTGGAGGAGAAAGCGGCGTCTCCTGTCCAAGTTGTTGGTGTGCCTGGGCCGGAAGCACATTCACCCAGTGGGCCGTAAAGGACATGTACTGGAACAGACCGTAGATACAGCTCCAGACGTCCGCGCTGCCGTGCACCTTGGAACAAACCGATAAGCTCAAGGACTGGCCCACCTTCTGTTCTACATATTTATGAAGTGCTGGTACTGCCTTTTTGGAAAAGAAATTACGGCTTGGAACTCTCCATCTCGGCTCGGCACAAGCCATTAGTTCTCTGAACGGTGCAGAGTCCACCATTTGGAAAGGGAGGGACTGCAGCACCAACAACTTGGACAGGAGTACGGTCAGCTTCTGCACCTTAGGATGGTTGGACGCATACTGTTGTCTCTTTGCAATCGCCTCGCTGAACGACTGCTGGCGCCATGAGTAGCGAGGAGCAGGAGCATCTGGACCGGGAGATGATGTCAAAGAGAAACAGCTCCCTTCTGCAGAGGTGGTGGTGGTGGTGCGTGCCACTGGGCGCTGCTGCTGCTGTTGCTGCGGCGGCAGGATGGACCACCACATCTGAGCCACGTTTCTCCCAGGCCACCGGATGGTGACGCTGCATGTGTTGACGCAGGGCCGTGGTGCCATCGTTAGCTCCCTGGCCACGCTTCACTTTCTGCTTACAGATTCTACATATACCCATATTCGGCTCCTCCGGTGTCTTAGCAAAGAACTGCCACACCGCCGAGTATCGGATTTTACCGCCAACGCTCCGCACTGAGTGACTACTGCCGCCGCTGCCTCGCTGAGCCCCTGTGCCGCTACTTTCTTGGACCTGCGAAGCGGGTTTTTTACCCCGTGGCCGCTTGGCTCCCGACCTCACACTGCTGCTATCCTGCTGACTCACTGCCACACGACCCACTTGCTGGCTGCGCCGCTGCCTGAGCGCAAGCTGACGCCCTCTTCTCCTGACGATGATGAAGCCCTTGCCTCACCCGGCTCCCAAGTGCGGTCGGCTACATCATCATCTATTTGTGTTTCATCGTCACTGCTGTCCTCATCACCGGTCTTGGTATGCAGAGGCTGACCCCTCACAACATGACCTCCCATGCACTCTCAACATCTATACTTTGCCGCCTACTGCAAGAAGCAGGGGATATTGGCCCCATTTCTTCGCTGCCAAGTAGCTGCTGACTGCCCTCCTCAAATTGTTCATCCTCGCTATATAGTGGCGCTGAGCCCAGACCACATAGTAGATCTCTGGCTGAGGGAACCGGATGGACAGAGGCGGGTTGAGGACAGGTGAGGGCCGCTGACCCGCTCCCGGGCCATGCCAACTAAGGGTTGTGTCTGACGTTCCCACCGACTCTTGGCTGGGGTTGTCAGATGTCATCTGGGAGGAAGTGGATGACCTAGTCAACCAATCAAGAACCATTGGGTTGCTGTATAACACACGGCTGCTAGATGACACGGCAGTTGTGGCCTCACCGAGTGACCCCTGCTGCGACGTCCCCTTGCTGTGCTGTGACCTGGGCCTGGAATGTTTGTGCCTCTGCCACTCGCAGGTAATGAGCCTGCCACCTCTGTCTGACATACTGTTTGTTCTAAAATGTACAGACACTGTTTGATGATATCTGTATATGATAATAAACACCCTGTATTTGACTCCAAATGAACCCGTAACAAGCTTGGTAACCCTTGGATATAAATTGCGCTCCACAAATGGGCAGGAAAAATTGACTTGTATTTTGCCGTTAAAAAATTTCTGTGTATTTTACTGAATATAAAAGCACAAACAGGCTTAAATTTAAACCTTCGGATATGAATTATGCTACAGAATTTCTTCTGGGGCGGTGAAAAACAAAGTTTCTTTTATGAGTAACAACTGCAAACAACATTTAAATTTAACCCCTGGATGTAAATTGCGCCAAACAATTGAGCAACCACAAACTATGAGCTTTGTAGCGTGTTTACAATGGCGTGTTTCTACCTACACACAAAGAAAAAATTGTAATTAACCTTCGCTTGTGAATTATGCTACAGGAAAATGTAATTTTGGCGGTGAAAAAGCCGGTTTATTTTTGTCACACAGCAGAAAAACAACGCTTAATTAACCCCTGGATGTAAATTGGCGCCAAACAATTCAGCAACCACAAACTACAGCTTTTGTAGTGTGTTACAATGGCGTGTTTTCTACGTTACACAACAAGAGAAAAAATTGTAATTAACCTTCGCTTGTGAATTATGCTACAGGAAAATTTTAATTTTTGGCGGTGAAAAAGACGGTTTGTTTTTGTCACCACAGCAGAAAAACAACGCTTAATTAACCCCTTGATGTAAATTGCGCCAAACAATTGAGCAACCACAAACTATGAGCTTTGTAGCGTGTTACAATGGCGAGTTTTCTACGCTACACAACAAGAGAAAAAATTGTAATTAACCTTCGCTTGTGAATTAGCTACAGGAAAAAAATTGTATTTTTTGGCGGTGAAAAAGAGGGGTTTTTTTTGGAAGTCCCCAGCAGAAAAAAAAAGTTAATTGACCCCGGGATGAAAATTTGGCGAAAAAAAAAATTTTTTTTTTGAGCGGGGCCAAAAAATGAAGGGGTTTTGTATTGAAAAAAACCGTTTTCCCCCCTTTTAATGAAAAAACAGGAACTGGCTTAGCCCCCCCCTTGGATTTTTAAATTTTGCGTGGGCAGTTTAGCAAAAAATGTAATCCCCTTGAGGGGACGCACACTGGACTTCAGATCCAATACCCCAAAAAATAGAAATAAAAACTTTTAAAGAGAAGAGTCCCCTGAGACAAGCTGCGACCCCCCCCCAAAAAATCGCTGTATAAAAATTTTTTTTCCTTCAGTAAGACCGGGGGCCGTCTTTTCCCTTGGGGCCGGTGGGCCCAAACTGCCCGGGGGCCCCCCCTAAAATAAAGGGGCCCCTGCCGGGGGTCAGTGTTAACCAGAAAGTCTTTAATTTGTTTTAAAAACCAGGGGGGGGGGGGGGGAAGGGCTGCTGTGTCTTTGCCTGTCCTGCCGGGCGGGGGAAATAACTCGGAAAACTGATATGAAAAAAGCGGGCTGCAGCATTTTCCCCCCCCCCGTCCGTCCCCTTTCCCCCGCTGGGAAGTTTTAAACTCAATGCTGCTCCTGTTTCCCCCCCAAAGGGGACGTCTCCCCCCCCCAACCCCCGGTCACTTCTCTTTTGGCCAAAAGTCACTGCCCCTTCAAGCACGCAGAGTCCTCTGGGACCCGGCCCCCTCAGCACAGTTTGGAAAAAGGGTTTACAGGGGCTCTAAAAGGGCATTAAACCCGGGGTTTCGGGGGACGGCTGAACACATGCTGCCTTAAAATAAAAAAACTTCACCCGTCCCCCAGCCACAAAAGAAAGCTCATAGGTTCTATAGACTGCTGAAATGTCCTGGCCCTCCAAACCCCTCATGACAAGCCCTTTGGAGATCATAAATATAAAAAAAAGTCCCCAGCTGGGGCCAGTGTTCAAAACAGAACAAAATGACTGTCCCCTCTTGTCTCTTTTTGTTGTTTATTGAAAATTTTCCCCTTTTTCCCGGGCATTTTTATGATTTTATGCAGTGTGTGTGAATATATAAACTTTAGCTTTACTGTGCCCCCGAGTGCCCCACTTCTGTCTGGACGCCCCGCAGGGGAGTGGACGCTGCACATTCCGGGAGCAGGTAGAGCTATATATAATAAAAATAAAATATATATATAAAAAATATAAAAATATTTATATTAAAAATATATATAAAATTATTTTATTTAAAAAAAAATTTAAAATTAAAAATATAATTTTATTTTTTTTTTTTTTTTTTTATAAATTTTTTTTTTTTTTTTCAAAAAAAAAACCAAACACTAAAAACTCCCCATATTAAATCAAATATATGCAAAAGGGGGAAATTTACAAAAAAAACAAATGAGACAAGAGGAACAGAAAAAATCAGTTCGGGTGTGAACCCCCTGGCTCAGCGGGGACTTATGTAAAACCAACAAAAACCTTACAGGGGTATCAATAACAAAAAATTTTTCATGGGGTTTGGCCTCCCTAAGCCCCAGGACACACACCCCACCCCTATAATAAATATAGTATTTATAGTGGTCTTCGGGTTTTATCTTTTGTTTTTGGGGTCTTTTCTTTTTCCTGAATTCCCGAATTGGGTTAGCAGTAAAGGTTTGCCATTGTGGGAAACTTCCCCACTTTAAAGTAAATGGCTTGGAGTGGTGAAGTCAGCCCAATGGCACCGTGACTGCTGAACCCAATCAGAGATTCAAAATTTGACGCCAAACCAAAAAAAAAGGGAGGTAAAAAAAGACCAGGAAAAAGCACCGTTTATACAAAAAAACCCCCAACCAATTTTTTAAAAAGAGGAGTTTTAAAAATTTTAGATTAAAAAAATAAATTTTCATAATTTTTTTATATGAGTGGCCGGGGTGGGGCCCCCGGGCTTAAAGGGGGTTTTTCCCCCTACCCTTGATTCCCCTCACCTCAGTTCTGTTTTTTGGTTTTACTTTTAATTTAGGGGGATTTTTCTGGCTTCCCTAAAGGGTGCAAAAGAAGCCAGGTCTGTAGCTATACAACCAGCACGGGGAGCCTATCAGGAAAAAAAAAAAAAAAAAAAATTTCCCCCCAGGTCTATAGCTAAAAGCAACTAGTGCTAGCAAATTTTCAGGGAAAAATCGCCAAGGGGGCCCCGAACTATAGGAAAACCTACGGGGGAGCCAATAGGGGGGGAAAATCGGGGGAACAAGGGGCTTTTAGCTAAGTGGCCCAGTCCTGCGCCTTTCGGAAGAGATTAAAGGGGGTTGCTAATTTACCAATTTATCACCTGGGGGGCAGGGAGATCACCAAAAGGGGTGTAGTTTAGCAACCCGTTGGGGGGGGCACCTACAGGGGAAAATTTACACAGGTCTGTAGCTTTTTAAACGGGCCAGTGCTGGGAGCCTATCATGAAAAGATCACACAGGTCTGTAGCATAGTGACCTGAGGAGCGGGTCAGCCCCATACAAGAGGGGGTTTTCTAGGAAAAGGTAGGACACTTTAATGGACATATATTTTCAAAAATGGGCTTGTTTTTGGGAAGGTCTTTTTAAAATAAAAAACAGCAATCCCTGTAAATGAGACAACCCCTTTTTGATGGGTGTCCACATGGAAAATTTATGAGTTTGCTTTTCAATAAATTTTTCCTGTAAGGGGGGGTTTTAAAATACAATTTTTGTATATGCCTGAGGTTCTGTCAGGGTATTGTGAAAAAAAAAGTAACCCCCGGGAGATACCCGCAAAAGAATCATAGGGGGAATAGAGCAGGTGTAGCCCCTGTTGGGGGAAAAATTCGCTCTATTTTCTCAGTGGGAAAACACTTATTTTACAAGGGGTGGTTTTTTTATGCTACACAACAAAGAAAAAATTGTAAATTAAACCCTTTGCTTGTGAAATTTGGCTGCAGGAAAAAAGTATTTTTTGGGGGGGAAAGACGGTTTTTTTTTTAGTCACCACAGCAGGGAAAAAACCTTAAATTTAAACCCCCGGAATTTAAAATTTCACCAAAACCCAAATTGGGGCAACCCACAAACTACGAGCTTTTTTTAGCGTGTTTTTCAATGGCGTTTTTCTACGCTACCCCAACTATTTATGAGGGGACTACGTTGGGCTTTCGCATCGGGGGCGATAGTCGATATCGGTAAATTTTCAATAAGATATCCCATAGGCCCCCCCCATAAAAGATTATCCCGATGACTATTAAAGTCTATGGGAGAGGAACCAAAACCCTCATTCCCTTTCACCCCAAAACGGATGGAGAAGCTGGGAAAAAACATCCACAAAAAGTCAAATGGGTAAGTGCTACATCTTAGGCAACACACTTAGGTTATAAAAAACCACAGAAAAAAAATCACAGACCATTCACTATCCCCGTCTTGTACCACAGCATTTACCCTTAAACCTGCCTGACCCACAAATTAAAAAGTGCCAGAAGGTAGTAAAGATTTGAACCTCATTTTACTTGAACTGGACATTGAATATCCCTGTCCTGGAACGCAGCATGAGCCCAAAAACCCGCATGACCCCAGATAAAAAGTGCCCGGAAAAAGGAGTCGTTCAACCACCATTTTAGTTGAACTGGACATTAACTATATCTGTCCTGTACGCATATGACCATTAAACCTGGGCTGACCCACAGATTAAAAGTGCTGGGAAAATGGAGTCTTTTTCAACCACCATTTTTAGTTATAACTGGACCCTTAAATATACTGTCCTGGCCCAGTATGAGCCCCCAAAACCCGCATGACCCCAATTAAAAAGTGGCCGGGAAAAAGGAGTCTTTAACCACCATTTTAGTTGAACTGGAAAATTAACTATACCTGTTCTGTACCCCAGTATGACCATTAAACCTGTCTGACCCACTTTTTAAATAGTGCTGGGAAAAGTTGTCTTTGAACCACCATTTTAGTTTAACTGGACATTAAATATACCTGTCCTGGACCGCAGATGACCATTAAACCTGCTGAACCTCCAAATTAAAAAAGTGGGAAAAGGAGTCTTTGAACCACCATTTTAGTGAACTGGACATTAAAATATATCTGTCCTGTACCGCAGTATGACCATTAAACCTGTCTGACCCCAAATTAAAAAAGTGCCGGAAAAGGAGTCTTTGAACCACCATTTTAGTTGAACTGGACATTGACTATCCTGTCCTGGCCCAGCATGACCCAAAACCGGGTTACCCCAATTAAAAAATGCCGAAAAGGAGT
>JAODAL010083407.1:0-11264 GCA_025379985.1 Phyllomedusa bahiana
AGAAGGAAACAGGGGGAAACCCAGAAAGACAGGACGAACAAATGATCTCCGCCTTCGACTAACAACTAAAGTTTATTTAAAAAAAGAAATAAGTAAATAAAAAAAAAAAACAGAACAATAAGTAGGATAAACTCTTAAATAATAGAATTGGAGATATGGTAATTTGAATACAACATACAAATAAAAAAAAAATTGATTGATTCAGGTGTAGTGACACTTAAAAAAAAACAAGGGGCTACCATATGTACATCTGCTAGGACATTTATAACGAATGCATAGCAGTCAGTAGCACCACATACTCAAATGCACCATCGGATGTGGTATTGAGGTGGTATTCTCACAAATACAGTGCCTATGGCTCATTACTACAGATACAGGTGCTCTATGTGGCACAATCCCAGAAACCATGGCCATACTTACTGCCATAAATGCGGGTTGAAAACCCTTTACCACTAGGAGCTAATAGAGGCCCCAGTGCAACAAAGGAGAAACTGCACAGGTGCAGAATCCTGTTGAGCAATTATCCATGAGGGAGGCAATTGCCTAGTACTGTACCTAACTGCACAAAGGATAAGAACCAGTTCACATCAACATCCAGTACTATACTCGGGAGTTTACTCTTGTGCAACTGCTCCCCTAATGGACAGTAGGTGCATGAGAAATTGGTCATCAGTATTCTCCACCTGTGCTTCTTCTCCCATGTAGCACTGGGGTTTTAATTGCCTCCTACAAGCAATGTTTTTTTTTCCCTGAATTGAGCTGTAAGTTTGTCCATATGACTGTGTTTTTAAGTAAATAATGTCCCTTTTTGTGTTTTTTTGTAAATTGCTACTAAATGTAGTATAGGGACTTGCAAGACAATAAGGACTCTTGATGTGGGTTTGGAGCTTCCATATTTTGGACAAAATATCAAGTAGTACCTCATAATTGACATTTTTTTTCAGTAAGCAGCCTGGGCTTGAAATACTGGGGAACATAGTGTGTCATTATTTTCTGCTGGGCACTTAGAATATATTGTGCCACCTGGTCAATCAAATAGTAAGGGCTTCATCAATTGGGTGTAAGCCAGCATGGTGCACCACACGTAACCAGATAACTGGTCTATATATAAGCCTTATCAGATTACAATGCTAGAAATCATCCCCCTTGTGGATAGTTGGCATGTGAGTGGTTATTAATACATTTTTTTTGCACTTGATCAAACTCCCCTGTATGGTACAGCAGATTTTCTGCATGTTGGTGAGAATTTTTTTCACCCTTTTGTGCATTTAGACGAAGTCTTTGCCCCCCAAAAGAAAGGAATGTGGCAATTTTTGATCATACCTCCCCCGGGGACCCTCCCAGTACACGGGGCTCCTCGGAAAAGGGGTTTTTTAAAAAACCTGCCCCTATATCAATAAGAAAGGGCCAAATTTTTCTTGATTTTAGGTAAACCAGCCCAATTTTTCATGACCTTTGTAAATTTTAATGTACCACCACAGGGGGGGGGCAGGATGTAAACTATCCACATTACTGCTAAGCCCCCGTTTTGATGGACCCCACGGGTTTTTAAGAACAGGGGCCACATGTCAAAAAACTGTCCGGGCTAAAACCCCTTTTGCCTATATAAACCCAAATCAACACCCCCTACAATGTATGACCCCCCCCCCCCCCCCCCACATACACTGCAAAAAAAAAATTGGAACAATTTCAAAATTTAAACCCTTCATATGCCCCATGCCCTTCATTTGCCTTCGACATTGCCAACTAGTTAAAAAACTGGGGAAACTAAACAGGGAAGTCTTTTTTTCATAAGAACTAAAAAAGAAAAAGTTTTGCATCATTTGCTTAATCCAATGAACACATTGCAAACTTTGCCAACACTTTCCAATCTGCACAAATTCTACAAAAAAGCAGGAGTGCAACCTGCACAGTTTTTCTATGGGTAGTGGTGACAAAGTTGGGGGCTTGGGGGTGGTACTTTTGCATCCGCTTTTAAGTATTCAAACACAATACAATATTTGCAGCACTCATAACACTAAAAAAGGTCAAAAAGACATAATAATTTTTTGGAACAGATTTTTTAATATGGAATAATGAAAAACAAATTGGGTTTTTTTTTAGGGGACATTTAAAAGAAGGCGTGCCGAAGCTCTGTTTTCACGTTTTTTTTCCATAAACCTGTCCTGGGGTATGCCGGGGCCGAGTGTGCTCATAAATGCGGGGCAAACTTTTATGCCTCCGGCAGACAACCACATTGAAATAGGGCTGCCTTTTTGGAGCTGTAATGCGCCTCACTTTTCCGACCCCAAATTCTTTTCCCCCCTTCGGGGGTTTTTAAAATGGGTTTTGGGGTCCCACCCCAAACGCCCAAAAACGCCCCTTTATGTTGGGCCGCTTTTAACAAAGGGGCAAACCCCCTTGGGCCCCCTAATGTCCTAACACAAGGGGGGGGGGGGCGTCCGACACCAGAGTCGGCACGAGAGGCGCATTAAAACACCAGAAGACAAGCGAAAACTTCGTTCATAACATGCCCCCCTTTAAAAAAGTGTTCTTTTTTTTAATTTAAAAAAAACCTTTTTTTAAATATCCCACAGAAAAAGGGACCCCAATTCAGGGGGGAAAACCCTTTATCTACACTGCCTCTCTTTTTGGCCCTTTTTCAGCCCTTTCCACACCTGGGGGGTTTAAAAGGGTTTCCAGCAAAAACCCCCCCCAAAAAAAATTCTGTTAAGAAACCTGTGCAGTGGGTGAAGGAAATTAATCCAAAAGGGGAAAATTTCCCATTCCCCCAAACAAACAGTAAAAAACAAAATCGTTTAGTAAAAATCCTTTTTAAAAAAAATAAACATATAGGTGCACCCCTTTTTGTGGAAAGTCAAAAAAAAAGCAAACACAATACTCAGCCACTCTATATGCACTAAAATGGTCAAAAAGGACATAAGTTTTTTTTGGAACACATTTTTTCCCAAAAAAGGAATATATAAAAAAATTTGGGGGTTTTTTAAGTGCACTTTTTTATCAAAATTTAAAATGCCCACCTACCGGGGCAAGGGCCCCCAAATTCAAGGGGGAAACCTACGCTATGTGCAAACCCCCCTTTGGTGCTGTTCAACCTCCCCATCTCAGGGTTAAAGGGTTTTCCCAGCTAAAAACCGGACCCTAATTAAAAACCTGTGAAATGTGGGGGAGTGCATAATCCAAGCGGGGAATTTCAAAATTTTTTGAAATTTAGGGGGGGGGTAGCCAAAATGCCAAATGTCAAAAAATTCCCCAATTTTTTGCGTCTGCCCTACAAAATTAACCTCACTTTTCATTTTCCCAACTCCCTTTGGGAACACCTTTTTTCCCTGCAGGGGCCCGGCAATTTTTTAAGACATGAGCAAAAATTTTTCCCAACGAAAAAATTTTTATTTTTTTTTTTCCATTTTATGGAACAACAAAAATTTTTCACCTCCTTTCTTGTCCCAAACCCAATATACATTTAAAGAAAAGGGCCCTTTTAAAATGTGTGACAGCTTCCAAAACACTGTTAACCCTTTATTCGGGCCGGGGACATAAAATTCTGCTTTTGCATTTCCTGTTGAGAATAAAACCGCGACCTTTTCACACCCTCAATAAAAAGAAAAAAAATACACTTAATTATTTGTGCCTCGCAATATTTCAGGTGCATTCAACTTCGGGGGGGTTTATAGTCGAATGGGCTCATTTAAATTTTTGTTTTTAGCAATATGCAGAACACCTTCATATGGGGAGGGGAAAAAGACCCATGTAAAATTACCTAGGCCCACTAATGACAAGAAAACACCCTTTAATCCCTTTTTTCCTTTTTTATAACATCATTTAAAGGGAAAATTTGTGGGAAAATAAATGACAAAATTGTACATGGAAATTTTAAAAGGGCCCCATAGCAAAACTTAAAGATGTGACTCCAACCCCCACTGCGGGCTCCGCCAAATTACTGGGACATTATTAAGCTCATGGCCAAACCCTTTTGGGTTTTTTGGGCCAAAAAAATTATATTGATTAACTAACACCAATGCTTTTTAAAACAATAAAATGCAACATATATTTTAAAAAAAATTTAGTCATATCATTGACCAAATTAACCAGTCACATTTTCACCACCGCTAGAGTTTCCCGGTACCCTTGTGTGGGAGCAGAGAAGCAACTAGATGGGAAAAAAAGTGAAATTAATAAAGACATGGTAGGTTTTTTTCAAAAGGCAACCCCTACCATTTCCCCGGGGAAAAAACGCTGGAAATCCTTTGGCCAAAACCACCAAACCAGGGGCCCCCACACCCGCTGACTCATCCAACAGCCCGCTGGAGGGTCCAAAGAGCCAACCCCCCATCCCCGGGGGGCCCCCCATGCTACTGAAACCCCCAGCTGGTGGAGGGCCATAGACCCAAAAACCACCATCCCCGGGGTTCCCCACAAACTGAACCCGTACCCACAGCTGCTGGAAAGCCCCTAAAAGCCAACAATTTCCCTCCCGGGGAAACCCACAAGCTGACAGCAAACCCACAGCTTTTTGGAGGGTCCCCTAAGGGGGCAACCCCCCCCATCCAGGGGCCCCACACCTGCTGACTGCACCTACAGCTGCTGCAAGGGTCCAAGAGCCAAAAACCCCATCCGGACCTCACACATGCTGACGTACCCACAGCGCTGGAGGGTCCTAAGCCAACACCCCCATCCGGGGCCCAAAACACCCCCCCCTGACTTACCCACAGCGCGGAACCCCCAAGGCCAACATCACCATCCGGGGAACCCCATGCTGACTGCCCCTACACTGCGAGGTCCATGGGCCAAAAACCCCCACCCATCCAGGGGTCTCACACATCTGACTGCACCTCAGCCCCAGGGTCCATAGAGCCAACACCCCCATCCGGGGGGCCCAAAAGCTGCGCCCCACACTGCTGGAGACCCCATAACCCAACATCACCATCCAGGGACCCACATGCAAAATCACCCACAGCTGCTGGAGGGTTCATAGAGCCAACATCACCAACCAGGGGACCCACATGCTGACTGCAGCCACAGCTGCTAAAGGGTTAGAGGGTCCATAGAGCCAAAACCACTATCCAGGAGGGACACAGCTGCTGAAAGGTCCATAGAGCCAACACCACCATCCAGGGGCTTCACACAGCCTCAATTAGGGTCTGGTAAATTAGGGGCCAGGGTGTAAAAACAAAACCTTTTGGGTCCGCTCTCCAAACCCAATATTGAACAAGGGGTCTAGCGTAAACATGCCCCTTTGTCTTTCCTGGAAGATCCCACCAAACCCGGGAAAGAAAACAGCATGTATAGGTGTACATGCTGAATTCATAAGCCTGAGAGTGGATAAGTGACCCAGAGAATGCCCCAAAAACATTCCCCAGAACATAATGCTGCCATACTGAAGTGTTCTTTCAGCAATAGTTGCATGAGGATTCTTCTTTTATGTTTCTCACCTGACACGCCAACATTCATACGCCTTTGCCAATCAGCACAGGACCTATTCCGAAACTACCGTGAAAATTGAAGCCTTTTCTGCTGATGAAAAGCCATAATCATTCCTTTTTTGCAACTCTTACAAATTTTTCTTATGACACCAACAAGGGATATGTGTGAAGACAGTCTTATGTACCCACCAAAGATGTAATCCGAAATTTCAAAGCCTTAAACATTCAAAGCATCCTAAAAAAATGTAAAAAAAAAAAATTTTGGGGACAAGAAGAATAAAAAACAAATTTCACCTTTCTTATTTTGGTTTTGTTGTTTTAAATTACCCGAAAGTTTAATTGTCATGTTTTCTGTACTCCGGGGGTCAGTAAGTATATAAAGGCCAAGAAATACCGCCATGTGTCACCACGTGTCACCTCTATGTACTTGCTAATGCCACCATAAAATTACTGATCAAACCAGTATACCAAGACCAATATTACCAATAAAACAATACACAGTGATCAAATAATATCCCACATATCACGTCACATTACATAGAGGGTAACATAGTTTTGAAAATAATTAAAGCAGGTTTGAAAATGCATCGAATGCCTCTGAAATCACCTCTTGTGTTTATGGTGTCTTCAAACGTTGATGCCCAAAATGTTTAAATTAAAATCTGTGATTTACTCACCTGCTTGTCAACCATTCCAATTTTGGTAGGGGTAATCCTTTCCCGGACAGCAAAAAGGGGGGTTCATACAAACCCCAACATAGTTGTTTGGGGATCCTCAGGGGGCAGGGCCTAATTATCCTTAATTTAGCTATTTAAATTCTGTACAGTGTGTTTCACCTTCCTGGAGAGCCTAAGTACATATGAATCCCATCATTTTATACTTTTACACATACATTTGTTCTCTAAGGCTACAGCCCATAAACCCAATGTATTCTGATCCATCAGTCATACATACTCCCACCTGTTCCCTTCTTTTTGTTAACATACATTAAGTAGTGGGAGACAAATGGAAAGTATACAACTACACAAAAGGGGGTTGTCTGTGGTCTGTAACCATGGAGACATATAGATCCGTATAGGAACTGTATACACAAAAAAGTAGATGTTTAATAATTCTTCACTTTGTATCTTAGATAAATTGTAGTAATAACAATATAACATGTTTGGAAAGGTATAATTAGTAAGACCTCTTATTAATAATTATAACCGCATTAGCAGGAGTATATACGTAGGCACTTTCCTCAAAGCCTCGATTAATAACACTTCATATAGCAGGATACTCCTATTGAAACATTTGGCAAAATATTTCATAAAACGTATTTTCTTTAATTGTATCAAAAATTTGAATATTTACATTCAATTGTTTTAAGCATATAGTAAAGTTTCTCAAATTATCGAGTAAACACTTGGGGTATAGTAGCTCTCCGAGTTCGGAGTAGTCAGTCCTGGTAAGACACCCTAAGTCACGGACGTTTCTCCCTGCAGCTCGCACAGCTTGTCAGGTGTCGTATATCATACTGCTTAGACGGCTGTTTCGGTGTGCAACGCTGCTCTGCGACGTTTCCGGGTATTCCCCCATGCTTGAGAAAGGGGGAATACCCGGAAACATCGCAGAGCAGCTTGACAAGCTGTGCGAGCTGCAGGGAGAAACGTCCGTGACTTAAGGTGTCTTACCAGGACTGACTACTCCGAACTCGGAGAGCTACTATACCCCAAGTGTTTACTCGATAATTTGAGAAACTTTACTATATGCTTAAAACAATTGAATGTAAATATTCAAATTTTTTATACAATTAAAGAAAATACGTTTTATGAAATATTTTGCCAAATGTTTCAATAGGAGTATCCTGCTATATAAAATGTTTGGAAAGGTAGCAGTACCATGGGGATATATTCTAAAAAATTGTTTAAATAAGACTCATTTTCATGCTGACTGATGCATAAGTGCAAAGCTTCAAGTCACATAACAAATAACATTTGTAGGAAGGCACAAGGGACTATAATGGACGAACGTGATGTGTCACCGATCTGTCTGAGGTCGGTGAAGTAAAATCTCATTATTTCTGGTGTCAGCGGCAGTAGGCCACTGACACATTCAGATTATTAGTATCCGAGTCGGGTTTTTACTGGAGCAGTCAGAAGAGTTGGGTGGGATGACAGCTCCCACATTCCAGGCCAGATATTACCAGGGCTATATAAGGCCAGCAGCCTCAGGTGAGAGAGGATTTGGTTCCCTATCTGACCAAACTGCTCAGTGGGGCAAGTGTTTGGGTGAGAGCCAGACCTTGGCCTTGCACTCCTGGAAGACTGAGACCTGCATGCGGTTTCCTAAGACACGGTACTGTGGCTTATACCAAAGACTGTGATCGCTTGATTTTTTTCGCTGAAGCAAGCCTTGTGTTTTTGTTTCCTGTTGTGTGGACCGCACGAATAAAGGTTGCAGTGATTTACCTTGGAAGAGACTGCTATCGTTTGAGCTAATCCCTACACATTATACGTTAAAACAAAAAAATTAAGCAAATTTGAAAATGTATTGATTTCCCTTGGAAATAATCTCTTGCATTTGTTTTGTTTTCGCACATGATGCCAAAAATGTGTTAATGTAAAAAAGATGTGATTTACTCAGCTACTTGCCAGAAGTTCCAATTGTGGTGGGATAATCCCATGACCTGGCAACAAAAAAAGATGGGGTTTAGGCAAACCCAAAATAGCTTTTTGGGGATCCTCAGGGCCAGGGCCTTATTATCATTAATTTAGCTGTCTAAACTCTGCCCAGTGTCTATCACCTTTCTAAAGATCCTAAGTGACATATGAATCCTATCATTATATACTTTTACACAAACATTTGTTCTCTATGGCTACAGCCCAAAAATCCTGTGTATTCTGATCCAGCAGTCAAACATACTCCCACCTGTTCCCTTGATCTGAACAAGGGAAATAATAATAAAAAATAAATAATAAAAAATAAAATAAATAAAATAAAAAACCAAAAATATAGTTATTTGGGGACCCTTATGGGCAGGGCAGAATAATAACTATTTAAATTCTGCCCAGTGTGTATCACCTTCCTGAGTAAAAACACAGAAAAAAGGCAGTGCATTGAGCAACTCCTAATGTTCTTTTATGTATTTTATCACCTTATCACCTTCCTGAAGACCCTGCATGACAGGAATTCCACCCTTACATACTTTTACACATACAATTGTGTCTCTATGGTTGCAGCCTATAAACCCTGAGTATTCTGATCCAGCAGTCATACACACTCCCATCTGATCCCTTCTTCTTGGCAACAGACATTTGGTAGAAGGAGACAAAATATGAAAAATATGACTGCAGAATCCAACTAAACAAAGGGGGTTGACTGTGGTCTGTAACCATTGAGACATATAGATCTGTAAAGGAACTTTATACAGAAAACGGTAGATGTGTAATATTTCTTCAGTTTTTATTTTAAATACAGTGAAGGAAATAATTATTTGATCCCTTGCTGATTGTGTAAGTTTGCCCACTGACAAAGACATGAACAGTCTATAACTTTAAGTGTAGGTTAATTTTAACATTGAGAGATAGAATATACAAAATAAAATCCAGAAAATCACATTGTATAAATTATATAAATTTATTTGCATTTTGCTGAGAGAAATAAGTATTTGATCCCCTACCAACCTTTTAAGATTCTGACTCCTACAGACCATTTTATACTGCTAATTAACTTTTTTACCTCATTAAAAGACAGCTGCCTTATAGGGTTTCACCTTTATAAAAGTCTCCAGTCCACAGCCCTCAATTAATCAGTCAGACTCTAACTTCTACAACATGGGCAAGACCAAAGAGCTTTCTAAGGATGTCAGGGACAAGATCATATACCTGTACAAAGCTGAATGGGCTAAAAAAACCATAAACGCTGGGTGAGGAGGAAAACAACTTCTTGGTGCAATAGTAAGAAAATGGAAGAAATACAAAATGACTGTCAATCGCCATCGATCTAGGGCACCATGCAAAATCTCACCTCATGGGGTCTCCTTGATCATGAGGAAGGTGAGAGATCAGCCTAAAACGACATGGGGGAACCTGTTAATGATCTCAAGGCAGCTGGGACCACAGTTACCAAGAAAACCATTGGTAACACATTACACCCTAATGGTTTAAAATCCTGCAGTGCCTGCAAGGTCCCCCTGCTCAAGATGGCGCATTTGCAGGCCTGATTGCAAATGAACACCTGGATGATTCCGTGAGTGATTGGGAGAAGGTGCTGTGGTCGGATGAGACAACATTTAAGCTCTTTGGCATTAACTCAACTTACTGTGTTTGGAGTAAGAGAAATGCTGCCTGTGACCCAAAGATCACGCCCCACTGCCAAGCATGGGGGGGGAAACATATGTTTTGGTGGTGTTTCTCTGCTAAGGGCACGGGACTACTTCACCCGCAAAAAAGGAAATGGTGAACCATGGACTGTAAAATCCTATGACAACCCCCTTCCCTCGCCAACATTAAAAAGGTCATGAATGGGTTTTTTCAGCAAGACAATGACCCAAAACATACCCCAAAGGGCAAAAAAGAGGGGCCCAAAAAAGAAGCACATTAAGGTAAATGGAGTGCCTAGCCAGTCTCCAACCTTAATCCCATAGAAAACTTATAAGCCCAAAGGGGTTGCCAAATGACAGCCTCAAAACTTAAGATTCAGAGATGATCGCAAAGAGAATGAGCAAAATTCCTCTGACTGTGCAAAAACCTCTCACAACACAAAAAAAATCGACTGCTGTGCTTGCCAAAAAGGGTTTTTTGCCCCCCGTATTAGGCCTTTTTTCCAGAGGGAAAAAACACTTTTTTTCTCTCAGCAAAATGCAAAAAAATTTTTATATAATTTACAAATGTCTTTTTCTGCATTTTATTTTGGATATTCTCCATTTAAAAGGGGAATCTGTCGCCATTTTTTTTTTTTTACTTATTAAATCAAGCCCCTATCCATATTTAGAAGGGGGGGAATTTTTATTTAACGAAGTGGAAATTTTTTTAGAATTTCAGGAAAACTTGGGGCGGAACGAAGTCGAACTTGGGGTATTCTTGAAAGAAGTGCTTTTGATTGATAAAATGGCTGCAGCCATGGGGTACATGGGGCAAAGCACCTGGGGGGAAGAAGGGCATAGCCTCATGACAGGCAAGATGAAGCCCAAACAAGACCCGGGGATTTTGTACGTCACCGGGGACTATAAAAGGGGCCCGGCCCCGGGCCACGGGGGTCATACCGCTCTCACGTACTTTAGGGAAGGGCGCTGCGGGGGATAGCCTTTTTTAAGAACTGATTTTTAACGCGATTTTTGTGGGGGTCTCAGCTTTTCTCAAGACTGTTCTCTGAATTTTTTTTTTCTGTTTTTTTTGGGGGATTGGGGGTCTGAAACCATGTGCGTCCACTGCACTGCATATACATTCAATATCCAAGGGGATCTAAGCCATTCCTTTTGTATTCTTTTAAAAAAACACGTTTTTTAAATACAAATACCACTTCATTTTGGCTGCCAATTCTATTGCCAATTTACCCCCGGGTTAATTAAGCGTTGTTTTTGCAGGGGTTTTTTTTTACCCCAAAAACTGTCTTTACAACGCCAAAAAATAAAATTTTTCCGTAGCCTAAAACACAAGAAAGGTTAATTACAACTGTACCTTGGTATGGGTAGAAAACACGCAATTGTAACACGCTACAAAGCACAGTTTTGCGGCCAATTCTTTTGGCCAATTTTCATCCCGGGGTTAATTAACGTTGTTTTTCGGGGTGCTGACCCCCCAAAAACTTCTTTTTTCAAACCCAAAAAAAATATAAAATTTTTCCTGTAGCCTAATTCAC
>JAODAL010083408.1:0-11263 GCA_025379985.1 Phyllomedusa bahiana
AAGGGCTTTTTCCTGAAGTGCCTTTCACTCATGTTGATACATACTCGTTTTACTGTGGACAATGACACAACTTACTGGCTTCCACCAATCTTTTGCTTTTTTCTTGGGTTGATATTCACATTCCAACCAAAGCATTTTAACCTGAGCCCAGAACCGTCCCCTTTCCCTGAGCTTGATGGCGGACATTCCCATCTTTTTTGAACTTGCGTATAATTGTTTGTACAATGTAGGGCCCCTCCAGTATCTAAAATTTGCACCCAAGGATGTTACAAACTTGTGAAGTCTACATTTTCTTTCCTGATAACTTGGCTCATTTCTTTAACTTTCCCAGATTTTACTACACAAGCATGTGTTTCTGGTGTCAAAAAAAACCCATACTGTTCCTTTTAACTCAGATTTTTTGCCAATAAACCTATCAGAACTTAAAAGAAATCATCATTTGGCTTCCCAAACGTTTAAAGGCATAAAATCCAGTGTTTTAAAACTTTTGACTTTGCAAAAAAAAAAAAAAAAAATCCCTAAAAAATTCTCTCCTCAGTATTCGACTTTTGGGCAAATAAAATAATTTGGTAATCCAACTGAAAAATGGTAGATTTATTCTGAAAAAAACACCCTATTTTTGGGTGAACTTTTCGCAATAATATATTATTGGGAGTGACTGAAGAGTGGGAGGGGTGGGGTGAGGGTCCCTCCCATCCCATACGGTTTTAAACCCTCCTATTTAAAGCCACTGGAAATTGGATGGGGTTATGCTATAGCTTCCTACGGTCTTTTATAATATTTTTTCCAAAAACCCAGCCCAAAAAACAAGTAACATATCAAGAAAATGATAGATGAAACATCCATTGTTCATATTGCTGTAAACTGGCAAACAATGCACAATATAAACAAGGTTTTGCAGCTTATAACCAAACTGCTTTATAAATTGAAAAAAACGGTTTCTTCAAAGAAAGTGCAGCATTTGTACTAATATGAAGTAGGTGGATATTAGTTAAAATAAAATATACGAAACTTTGAATAAAGGGGAAAGTTAAAACATATAAATAGAAGGAAAAATTGCAATTGTTATGTTTTTGCTAGAGAGAAACAAAGTACTTTCACTATGAATTTCAAGGTCTGATACCCTGATAGTGTGAGGCTAACAACTGCATCTCAGAATGAGTTACATTTGTGAGCTGAACTGCAGGTTTCAAGCACACAACAGAAATGAGGTTACACATTATTATTATTATTTTACAACAGTGTAATATATACATATTTATGTTAGATTTTGCGCCTTTAAAGGCCAGCTCCCAGATGGCTTTTTCTTTGGTACAAATCTATACACAGGGAAATATAGTTTTATAAAAAAGAAGCAAAAAACTGGTTTTTATTTAAGGGTGGACAACTTTTTAAGGGCTGCTTATAGAGCCCTTCCCATAAACTCAACTAGAGTCATATGGGTGTGATAAAGGGTGGTCTCATGATCAAGTGGTTCACGTGAACCTAGACTGTGCATTAAATATTCAGCATTCAATGAATGGGCTGACATGCAATACATTCTTTATACATGCCTGGGTTTTCACTGCCCCTATGACGCGTTCAAGGGAAAAAATACTAGAATTAAATTGCAAGCAAAAAGGGGGAAAAAACCTTTTTATTTTTTTATCGCTGAATTCTCTATAATTTTTTAAAAAAGCTTGAAAAAAATCCTGCAGAGAACATAAAGGTTCATTAATTTCTATTTTCAGTAGTAAATAGCAGAAGATAGGCAGGGCTTAAAGGGGTTTTCCCACAAATCAAAATACTACCTGTGAGCCAACCATGATGAAAAAGGGGGGGTTTTGCACTTGGGTGTCCTCCCTATTTTCTACATGGGTTTCAAAAATTTTTATTTGTGGGTAAACCCCTTTCATTGTGACCTTGAGACAGAGCAGGGGCACGCGAAACACGGTCTTAAGGGCAAGACTTGAGGAAAAAATGGGAAAACAAATTGGACCAAAGTGTCAATATTTTGTGTGGTCACCATTATTTTGCAGCACTGTCTTAACCCTTTTGGGGGGGGTTCACTAGGCTTACAGGTTTTAACTGGAAAACCCCTTTACCCCTCAGGTAAAAACCACAGACCCGGTGGGTGTTAGACACCTTGCGCTCCTCTAGCTTTCATTTTAGGATTCCCCCCCCCGAGCTAAAAGGTTTTTGGTCTGGAACATGCTTGGCCAGTCTAGTTCTTTACTCTCATTTCTTTAGCAAGGGAGGGTTTCGACTTGACTATTTTTGGGGGGTCTTATTATTTGGAATACTGCCCTCCCCAAGGCAGGATCAGCTCGCTCATTGTCCATACAGTTGCATTTATGGTTCCCTTTTTATGGTTTACTTTATTATTTCAGATTGTTTTTCTCAGTATCAACCACATTTTGTGGCCAAATATTTGTGATATATAAACAATATAATATGCCCTCTCTCTTTCCTTATATATATATAAATATATATATAAAAAAATTTTAAAATATTAATATAATATATATATATTATATATATAACCCCTTAAAAAATGAGGGGGGGGCCGGTAATTGAATCATGGTCAACCTCACTTGAAGACAAAAGAGAAAAAAAAATCCCAAAAACACATTGTCGATTTGGAAAAAATTTTTTGAAAATTAGTGGAAAAAAAAGTTTTGGTCCCCTAAAAAAACAAGATTTTCTGTCTCTCACAACCTGAAAACCTTCTTCCTTAAGAAGCTCCTCCCCCACCATTACCAGTATTGGGCACCTTTTGAACTTGTTATCAGTATAAAAACCCCTTTCCCCAACCCTCATCAACTCCAAACTCCACAGGGTGAAGACAAAAAGCGTGAAGGCCAACAAAAAATAAAATTGTAGCCCTGAAAAACTGAATCGCAAAAGGCAAGCGTTTGGTGTGAAAAATCAACAGTGGGAGCTATAATTAGAAAATGTTAGACATAAAAGACCAGATAATCTCCCGCAAAATCTCAAAAGACACAAAAGGGTAATAAAAATCCCAAACCCACACGGGGGAACCTAGGGGTTGCAACTTTGGGAGATATAACCCCTTTAAAATTGAAAAAATTAAAATGTTTTTTAAAGTTACCACATCCCATATTCTCCAATGATATTGCCTAAATTGGCCATTATGGAGCGGGTTTCCTCATTTTTGTCTTTATCAGTCCGGGGGAGTTACCGGTTTAAACCCGTGCGTCCATTTTTATTGAAAATTTAAAACACGCCGTATAGAAAAAGTGATTGGTTGACATTTTTTTCATTGCTGAACCCTTTGTGTTTTCCTGCAAAAGCTGGGACCAAATAAAAAGGCTACCATCATAACACAATACCCCACAGGGAAATCAGATCCCGCAGTCCAAACGTGTCCGGGCTCGTCTGAAGTTTTCAGAGAGCTTTGGAAGATTAAAAAGGATTGGGAAATAATCTGGTCAATAAAACCAAAGTAAATTTTGGGGGTTTAGAAACACAATTTTTCGTGTTTGGGGAGAGAAAAATCGGGGGTTAAACCAAAAAACCCAAAAACCTATTGGGAAACAGGGAGGTGGCAACATAAGCTTTGGGCGTTTCTCTGAAAAGGGGCCCAGACGACGACCCGGGTACAGAAAGAAGAATGGGGCCATGAATCGTGGTTTTTTGAGGGCAAAATCTTCAACAAAAAGGGCATTGAAGATGAAATGTGGCTGGGTTTTTCGCATGAAATGATCCCAAAGCAACCCCCCCCTGGGGCAATGAAGGAGTACTTTGTAAGAACATTAAAGGTCCTGGGAGTGGTCCCAATCTCATCCCCATAAAAAAACCTTGGGGAAGTTGAAAGTCTGTGTTTTTCAGCGACACCCCGCAAAACACACTGCCAAAAAAGGATCTTATGGAAGGGGGCCAACATACCACAACAGTGGTGCCAAAACCTTTGTAAGATTTAAAGAAAACATTGACTCTTTCATGCCAACAAAGGAAAATAACCAATGTGAGTTTTTGGGCCTGGGATCTACTTCACGTGTTCGGGCAGAGACAGGAGTATTCCGGGTAAAAATCAGGGCTTCTGTATTTTATTTACAGCAAACAGAAAGAAAACGTGCAAGGCTGCACAAACCAAAAAAAAAAAGCCGCCCGTCTGGGCTCTAACTAACGAGGTCATTTTACTGTCAGTCTGCAAGTTCACCCGCGGTTTTCCACGGGATCCCCCCAAAGGCTGAAGTTGCCAGGGGTTTAAAACCACATAGTCATTTTCCTGTGACTTTTATATCCATAAACCCCCCGGAGGGGAGTCGGGGAAGTACACCCCCCCTGCCTATGCCACCCCAAAAAAGGCCGCCCCCAGGAAATGGCGAAGCCCTAACATTTTTCGCATGTTAAACTATGTCGACATTTAAACTGTCGCCCCCCCATTAAATTTTTGGCCTTATTCCCCAAGTCCCAAAAACCTTGGGGGCAGTTTTGGGAATTGAAAGGGAAAATCCCAAAACACTGGCCGGGATGTACACTCCATTTACACCCTTTCCTGCTTTTTGCCCCCTTAAATATCCCCCACTCTGCTCAGACCCGTGGGGGGGAGACCTTGGCCCCCCGAAACATGTCTCTAGATAATGGCTCTTTTGCTTTTTGAAACCCGAGGGTGTTCACACAGAACAAAAATCCGTAGGGCCGGAAACCCCCGGGTCACCCTGCATTTTCCTTTGTTTTTGGCCCCCATTTCAATGGGGATGATCAGGATCACCCTAAATTCCTCCCCCCCAGATAGTACCCAGGCCTCGATTGCCCTTTTAGAGCCAACTTCCCTCCTACAACGAGTATTCTTTTCTGCCCCCGACAGCTTCCGGCGAGTTTACCCACGGGGGCCTTCCCCCCCCCTTTTGGAGGGGACTGCACCTAAACCCACCTCGGGCATGTCGTACATGAATTCCCTTCTAAAAAAGGGGGGTAACCATTAATCTCTTACAGAGAACCCCTTAAGTTTAGAAAGGCTTCCAGCCCCCCCGGGCCCATTTTACTAGGGGATTTTGCCCCTTTGTAATCTTTGGGGGCAGCTACTGGGCAAAGGGGACAAACCTCCTGTTAACCTGAAATCCAAGGGAAGGCCTAACCTTTTCTTGGAACAGGTTGACCCAAATTTTTGAATGGCCTCGAGCTTGTCTACCTGGGGTTTGATCCCCCTGGGCCCAATATTTATTGTACGACCTCCCCCCTTTTGGCACTTTTTGGGGGTTTCCTTTAGACCGGGGCCCCTATCGCTTTTGGACTGCTTGCACTTTAGCCAGATGCGAATCCCAAATCGGGGAAAAAGCCCCAAAACTCCAGGAGGGGCTGCAATTTTTTAGGGGCTGCGGGTTTAGCCTTTAACCCTTAAAAGGGTCGCAGGGGCCCCACAACCAAAGGGAAAGGAGACGTCTAAGTGTCCCTCTGGGGTGGAAAATGCCGTTTTTTTTTGGGCCCCTGATCTGTGGGGGAACCGCCAATCCCCTTTGGGGGGGTTTAAAGGTGGTCAAAAACCTCGCGGTCCCAACCCTGATCACTCGTCGCCCCTTTGGGCAGGGGTTGGCTCAAATTTTGAACTTCATTTTAATTTTGCGGAATCATTTCAAAATGCAAGCTCCTGGTTAGGGATAATCACTTTGGGGCTGGACCACCCATTTTGGGGCTTTTTAATTCCCCCCGGGCTAGTTTTTCAATTCTTCTGAAATGGCTTCCCTTTGGGCTTCTGGCACCCTTTGGCTCACCCGACCTTTTGGCCCGGGCTCGTTGACAATGTCAGTTGGTTTACATCGCCCGGCCAGCAGTTCAGAGAATACCCTGGGTTTTCCTCTGTAGAAATCCGGACCCCCTGCTCGGGACCCTCAAGACTCCGCGATAGGAAGGGGGGAAACTTTTTTTTTGGACTCCCCTGACTCCCCTTGCACCCACCGGGTTTTTTCTCGTCCTTCCAGGGTTTGTGGGGTTTTTAAAGGGTAAATTTGGTGGGTTTTTTTTTCCGGGCTGGAAAAATTGTAATTCACCTCACCTGTTCACAGATCTCTAGGGGCCTTGCCATTTAGCAGGAACTTCTCTTACGTTGGTACAAGTACGAGCCCCTGCCCCCCGGGTGAAAAGACCCTGCTCTTGCGGGCCTGTTGTAAAAACCCGGCCCGGCTTCCTGGGCCTGAAACATGTTTCCCTTACAAAAGGGGATAACTGCCCGATCCTGTCCTGCATGTCGGGTTTTGCTCTATGCATTCGTAAGGGGTTTCCTTTGCCCCATGTTTCTCGGCTTGCCGAGCCCTCGGGGATTCTCCCATATGCACTCGAAGGAAGAAACCCCTGGGTGCCTGGGGACTTCCCGGATGGCGAACATAAGATAGGGCAAAGGTGGTCCCAAACCCCCCACCATCCTTGTCCACCCCCTTTTTTTTCATGCCCTTTAAGGTTTTATTAAAAAGCCTCGACCCAACCCTCGGGCTGGGGGGGGTAAAGGAGGGCGCGGGGGGAATTTTTTTGCAGGCGGCATAGCTTTTGGTTACCCTTTGGCATAAACGGGGTACCCCGTCGGGCAGGATCTCCTTGGGGAACCCTTAGGTGAATGTGAAACAGCTCCCTAGTTTCCCTTTTGAGGAGGGATTTCGAGGGCATAGCTTCAGGTAGCGGGTGGCATAATCCTTTAAAACCCAAAATATGCTGGGGCCCCCTTTCTGATTTAGGGAGGGGGGGCCCAACAATTCCCGCCCCAAACCCCCAAATGGGGACCTCTATAATGGGGAGAGGGAAACCCAAAGGACTCCGGAAAAGGGGGCTAGGGGGTGGACCTGACACTCCCGGGCGGCCCGACAGAATTCATCCACTGCCTTGTAAAGGGCCCCGGGGCCTAGAAGTTACCCCACCCGCTCCCCAGTTTTCTCCCCCCCAAGTGTCCCCCAAACAGGGGAAGTGCCCCTAAGATCAACGGCATGGTGGGGGTTTCCAACCCTTCCACCCCTCTGTTGGCGCTTTCTCCCCGGGGATAATAATTGTCCCCCTACGGCGAAGGCGGGTAGACCAACCCTCCCCTGGTTCCTGCGGTCTCCCCCTCAATACCTTTTCGCTTTTAAGGTTTCCCAGGTTAGGGGCCCTCACTTTTTCTTCCAAAATTTCCCCCTCGGCGGAAGGAGGAGAGTTCTAACCAGAGGGTCCCTTGGGTCCCCCACCAGGCCGACAAGGGGAAAAACACGGTTTTACATTACCACTTGTTTTGGCACACGTCATTTACAGCGTCTCAATACATTTTATGAGTTTTATTTTTCCCCACAGGGCCCAAACACGGAAAGTCAAGCCAAAAACTGCGCTTGAGGTAAAGGTCACCACGGCCCCCTCAGTTTGGGGGACCCCACAGGCATCCCCATTGCCAGTATGGCATGGGGTATCCCCGGGACCCATGGGTACAAACACCCCCACCCCGGGGGAAGGGGTTTCTCTGGGCTCACAGTCGGGGTTGCCAAGGGCACTAAACCCCCGAGTCAGGGGGGCCGCACCAAAAAGTCCATAATGGTAACAGGGGGATCCCCCGTGGTCCTTTTCCAAACACCCCCAAGGGAATATGACGGCCGGGCAAACCAGGAGAAGCCCCCCCATCCACATTTCCCTGGGTTCCTCCCGCCCGGGGAAAAATGCCGCCCCCCCATTTCCCAGTCCTTGGGATCGCCACGACTAAGGGGTCCCGGGGGCCCTTTGAAAAGGGGCCCCGTTTGGGGTAGGGGCCCCTCCCCCCCTTCCGTTTTAAACCGGGAAAACCCCCTTTTGGGACAGGAGCAGTCTTACCGGTTGGGGGTCTGCATTCCCCGGGGGGATGTAGGACCTGCAGGGAATCCTCTTAGCGCTGTACCGTTCCACAACCCGCGACTAAATTGTCCACCGGGTTTTGGGGCGGGTAACCCCCCCCAATTGGGGCTTGATGGGAAAAGGGCCCCCCACAAAAGGCCCCAAAACCACTCCCCGACAACCCGGGCGGTGTGGGGTTCCCCCCCTGTCCCCCTTGTTGGAATTGGAAAGGTCGTACATTTGTATGGGCTTGGCCGGTTAAACCCCAGGCTTGTACTCTTGGGCCCCGACGGGCCCGGGGGACCCCCGCGGGCAGGAACCCCCCGCGTTTTTTTGTCCTGGCGTCTTGGACACCAGGCGAAGTACCCTTCTGCGGTTCGCCCCTTAGGGGGAGCCCAAAAACCCCCCCCTGGTCCGCCGGGAGCTGCTCCTCTTCAACCGTCAAAGGTCCCCAGGTAGGCCCTCGATGTCGTCATCCCGGACACTTGCGCAGGGAAACCCTTTCCCAACTGGCGGGGTTGGACCGAGATTGTTGGCTTTGGCCTTGCAGCCCGGGTCTGAGCGTTTTTCAGCGTGTGGGTTTTCCTGCTGTTGCCTTTCAACCCTGGCCGGGGGGTCTTAATTACAGGGGATTCGTTTTAGCTTGTGCCCGGGTGGGCCTTCGTGGGCCCTTTTTGTGGCTGGCCCCATCCGAGGAGGTTACGTTGGCTTTAATTTTTGCTTTTCCAACTCATCTTTTTTTGCCGCCCCTGCGACCCTGCGGTATGCTTGCACCCAGGACATAAAAGTTTTTCCTCTTCTCAGAAAGTACTTCCCCATTTTTCCCCTGCGTCCCCACCTGGTGAGCTTTGCGGTTGGGTCGGACTTCACTGACAGGGAGAGACAAGGGCGTTTCCCCGGTGAAAAAACGGGTTCTGTATTTTATTTTGCACAAAAAGAAAGTACAACGTGAAGGCATGCACAAACACAAACAAAAACGCCTGCCTTGGGGGTTAAAATAAAAGAGTCATTTTCTGTCGTCGCAAGTTCACCCTGGGTTTTTTCCAGCAGGACCCCCCCAAGGCTTGAAGGGACCAGGGGTTGTAAACCACCAAGTCAGCACCTGTGACTTTTATATCCCGGGAAACCCCGGAGTGGAGTCATGGGGTGAGCACCCCCCCCTGCCTTGCAACTCCCAATGAAAGGCCGCCCCGGAAAAGGTGAAGCCCTACTAACAATTACCATGTTAAACATATGTCGACGTTGAACGTCGACCCTTTAATTTGGCCTTTCATCCCCCAATCTCCTTACCTTGGGGGCCAAGGTTTTTGGACTTTTAAAAGGGATGAGGACATTTCCGGATGTCACTCATTGTACACCCTTCCGCTGTTTCCACCAACCCGTATTTTGAGTTTTGACCCTTTTTTTTATTTTTTACCTTTGCAAAAAAAATTTTTTCCAAAAAAACAGTGTGATTTTTTTGGGTTTTGTTTCTCTTTTGTCTCTCTAGTTGGGGGCTACTAGATGTCATACAGGCCTCCTCATTTTTTTTTAAGTGGAAGAACTTGCACAATTGGTGGCTGACTAAATACTTTTTTCCCCCACTATATATACAGTACAGACCAAAAGTTTGGACACACCACCTCATTCCAACACTTTATGACTATAAAAATTGTAGATTCACACTGGATCAAAACTATGAATTAACACATGTGGAATAATATACTTTATAAAAAAGTGTGAAACAACTGAAAATATGTCTTATATTCTAGGTTCTTCAAAGTGGCCACCTTTTGCTTTGATTACTGCTTTGTACATCTTGGCATTCTTTATTGAGCTTCAAGAGGTAGTCACCTGAAATTTGGTCTTCCAACAGTCTTGAAGGAGTCCCAAGATGCTTAGCACTTTTTGGGGCCCTTTTTGCCTTCACTCTGCGGTCCAGCTCACCCCAAACCATCTTGATTGGGTTCAGGTCTGGTGACTGTGGAGGCCAGGTCATCTGGCGTAGCACCCCATCACTCTCCTTCTTGGTCAAATAGCCCTTACACAATCTGGAGGTGTGTTTGGAGTCATTCTCCTGTTGGAAAATAAATGATGGTCCAACTAAACAGAAACCGGATGGAATAGCATGCCTTGAAAGATACTGTGGTAACCATGCTGGTTCAGTATTCCTTAAATTTTGAATAAATCCCCAACAGTGTCACCAGCAAAGCAACCCCCACACCATCAACACCTCCTCCTCCATGCTTCACGGTGGGAACCAGGCATGTAGAGTCCATTCGTTTCCCCTTTTTCTGCGTTACACAAAGCCCTGGGGTTGGAACCAAAGATCTCAAATTTGGACTCATCAGACAAAAGCACAGATTTCCATGGTCTAATGTCCATTCCTTGTGTTCTTTAGCCAAAAAGTTCTTTGCTTGTTGCCTTCCTTAGCAGGGGGTTTCCTAGCAGCAAATTTTACCATGAAGGCCTGCTGCATATAGTCTCTTCTTAAAAGTTGTTGTAGGATGTGTCTGCTGCTAGAACTCTGTGTGGCATTGACCTGGTCTCTAATCTGAGCTGCTGTTACCTGCGATTTCATGAGGCTGGTGACTTGGATGACTATCCTCCGCAGCAGAGGTTGACCCAGAGGTGACTCTTGGTCTTCCTTTTTCCCGGGGCGGTCCTCGTGAGCCAGTTTCTTTTTAGCGCTTGATGTTTTTGCTACTGCACTTGGGGAAACTTTGAAAGTGTCCCCAATTTTTCGGACTGACTGACCTTCATTTCTTACAGTAATGATGGCCGCTCGTTTTTCTTTGCTGCTTTTTTTTTTTTTGCCATAATAGAAATTCTAACAGTCCATTCAGTAGGACTATCAGCTGTGTATCCACCTGACTTCTGAACAACATAACTGATGGTCAAACCCCATTTATAAGGGTGCTTTCACACGGTGCGTTTTTCAATGCATTTTTTTGTGCAGGAAGGTACAGCAATTAATGCTGTACATTACTGCACACCAATCGCGGCAAAAACGTGGTAAATTCGTGGTAATTACCGCGATTCTTGCCGTGATTTTTGTGCAGCAATCTACAGCATTAATTGCTGTACCTTCCTGCACAAAAAATGCATTGAAAAACGCTTCAAAAACGCACCGTGTGAAATCACCCTAAGGCAAGAAATCCCACTTATTAAACCTGACAGGGCACACCTGTGAAGTGAAAACCATTTCAGGTGACTCACCTCTTAAAGCTCATCAGAAAGTCCAATAGTGTGCAAGAATTAAAACAAGCAAAAGGTGGCTACTTTAAGAACCCAGAATATAAGACATTTTTCGTTTTTTTCACACTTTTTTGTAAAGTATATAATTCCACTGTTAATTCATAGTTTTGTTTCCTTCAGTGTACATCTACAATTTTTAAAGTCATGAAAATACAGAAAATTGTTGGAATGAGAAGGTGTGTACATACTATTGGTCTCTACTGTAAATTTTTCTCATATCAACCACAATTTTTGGGGCCCAAAATTTTAATATACTATATAT
>JAODAL010083409.1:0-11263 GCA_025379985.1 Phyllomedusa bahiana
ATCTCCCCTGTAAGGGTTTGGTTATGGGGGGGAAATACCTGGCTAAAGGGCTTACCGGCTTTCTTTCCAAAGCCCTTTTTGCTTAGTGGAGTGGGGTGGCTTTTGAAGGGCGTGCATACCGACAGATGGGCGTGTCCATGCAAATTTTGCCGCGGCGCCGCTACGCGCGCCGCCCACTAGGGGTCTCCTGCTTTTTCACTTCAAAAGTTGGCAACTATGGGTTTAAAATACCAGCTTTCTCCATATCATATTTTACAGATGATCCCCGGTTATACCAGCATGCTCCATATCACTATATTCAGGAGAGGCCCAGGTTTTACCAGCATGCTCCATATCACTATATACAGGAGATCCCCAGGCTATTTCCCGCATGCTCCATATTTAACTATATACACGACAAACCCCTGGTTTTACCAGCATGCTCCATATCACTATATACAGGAGATCCCCAGGTTATACCAGCATGCTCCATATCACTATATACAGGAGATCCCCAGGTTATACCAGCATGCTCCATATTACTATATACAGGAGATCCCCAGGTTATACCAGCATGCTCCATATCACTATATACAGGAAATCTCCAGGATATACCAGCATGCTCCATAGCACTAAATACAGCAGACTGCACAGGTTAGGAATATGCAATTCAGATTAAGATGAATAACCAGGGCAGGGCAGGGACGATGGGTAGTCTAGGGTAGGCTGCCGCATAGGGCTCCACTTCAACCCAGGGAGAAAAGGGGGCGCAAGGAGGCATGGAGTGGGCTTAATTTTCCATTTAGGGGGGGCGCTTTGTGCCTTATTTGCCTGGGGCACCAGAACACCTTGTCCCAGCGCTGGACCTGGGCACTGTCACTATATACCGATATTGCTGCAGAGCCAGGTGTGCGCTGGTTTTCAAGGAACAGATCTTTATGCCGGGTATTTCTCAAAGGGTTGTTCCCATCTCGCACTTTGATGATAAATTGACAGGACAGGGGCAGGTCTCACCTCCTGAACTGTTCATATCCCAGAAATGGGGCCCCAAAAGTTTCTGCATTCAAACATTCCACTCCCCTGTTCTGGGAAGTCCCATAGAACAGAATGGAGAACACAGCGCTCCGCTGTACTGGGAAGTCCCATAGAACAGAATGGAGAACACAGCGCTCCCCTGTACTGGAAACTCCCATAGAACAGAATGGAAACACAGCGCTCCTCTGTACTGGGAATCCCATAGAAAGAATGGAGAACACAGCGCTCCCCTGTACTGGGAACTCCCATAGATGAAATGGGAGAAACACAGGCTACCCTGTACTGGGAATCCCATAAAAACAGAATGGAGAACACAGCACTCCCCTTTCTGGGAACTCCCATAGAACAGAATGGAGAACACAGCGCTCCTCTGTACTGGGAACACCCATAGAGGAGAATGGAGAACACAGCGCTCCCCTGTACTGGGAACTCCCATAGATGATAATGGAGAGAACACAGCGCTCCCCTGTACTGGGAAGTCCCATAGAACAGAATGGAGAACACAGCACTCCCTCTACTGGGAACTCCCATAGAACAGAATGGAGAACACAGTGCTCCCCTGTACTGGGAACTCCCATAGAACAGAATGGAGAACAGAGCACTCCCTGTACTGGGAACTCCCATAGAACAGAATGGAGAGAACACAGCTCTCCCCTGTACTGGAACTACCATAGAACAGAATTGAGAACACTGCCCTCCCCTCTACCGGGAACTCCCATCTAAGAGAATGGAGAACAAGGCACTCCCCTGTACTGGGAACTCCCATTGAACAGAATGGAGAGAACACAGCGCTCCTCTGTACTGGAAACTCCTATAGAAAAGAATGGAGAGAACACAGCGCTCCCTGTACTGGAAACTCCTATAGAAAGAATGAGAGAACACAGGCTCCCTGTACTGGATTCCCATAGAACAGAATGGAGAACACAGCGCTCCCTGTACTGGAACTCTAATAAAGAATGGAGAGAACACAGCCTCCCTGTACTGGGAACTCCCATAGAACAGAATGAGAGACACAGGCTCCCCTGTACTGGGAACTCCCATAGACATGAATGGAGAGAACACAGCGCTCCCTTCCTGGACTCCCATAGAACAGAATGGAGAACACAGCGCTCCCTGTACTGGGAACTCCCACAGAAACGAATAGAGAACACAGCGCTCCCTGTACTGGGAACTCCCATAGAACAGAATAGAGAACACAGCGCGCCCCTGTACTGGAAACTCCTATAGAAAAGAATGGAGAGAACACAGCACTCCCCTGTACTGGAAAATCCTATAGAACAGATACCAGCAAACTGTGAGATGGGAACACCCCTTTAAACAATGGTCAGTTGTTTTTTTGTTTTTGGTTTTTTTACATTTTTACCATAAACCGACCCAAAGCAGAAGATCTCAGATTCTGGTCGTATTTACCTTGTAACCAAATCTGAAGCTCCTCTCTACTTGTGAGTCTGAAAAAATAGTCAGCCCTCATTGTCCTGCTGAGTTCTCGACCTTCTCCTAGCAGAGAGCTGTGAAGGCTTCTATGGTCTCCGACTCGTAACCATGGAGCCATCTTCCACCCCCAGTGATTCCGTCCAAGGAGGCATCACCCTCTTTACGGTAACGTTCCACATGTTCTTGCCGAATGTCCAAGTACGAAGCACAAATGTCACTCGTTGTACCAGGTTTGACATTGTCACAAGTTCTAACCATGAATTTGAAGAAGAAGTTTGGGAATAGTCCCCCCATAGCTCACTGTTACGTTCCCGTCCCTTGCCTTTATTTGGTCCTACAAAAATCTCAATGTACTTTTCCTGTGAGCGATGAGGCCAAAACATCCCTAAATAGTGGCAGTGTATCTGGGTGATTGAGCGCGGCTCGTGCTGTAGGTTGTGTCGCTCATCGGGTGCTGACAGAGGTTGATGAATAGGCGTTTCAGTGAATTAGGAAGAGGTGAACAGTAGTGTTTTTTTTACAATCGTCAGGATACAGTAGTTCACTCCATTCGCTCTGCCAAAACCTACCCTGGATCTGTTACTAACTCAGCGAGTGGCCCAGAGCTAAAAGGCAGGAGCTTGAAAAGATGTTGAAAAATGTCTCACTGCTGAAATGTCATCTCAGCCCCCCAAGCATTCTCCCAGGAGAGTCCTCTATCAGGCTCCAATATGTGTAGATGTGGTAACGCTCTCTCTCTATATGTATATATACTTATATTCTTATAGACAGGCTCAGCAACACTTCAAGTGGATCTGTCAGGTCTGTCTGAGGGCAACATGCACAGGAAAAGTGTCAATCACTCTGCATGGGTGGAGGATGCACCTCGGGGGTGGGGACAATAGTGCTATAGTAACCACGCCCCCGAGGTGCATCCTCCACCCACACAGAGTGATTGACACTTTTCCTGTGCATGTTGCCCTCAGACAGACCCCCTTGAAGTGTTATATATAAGTATACATACATATAGGGCGACATGTATGGAGATCGGCGCGTCGGAGCACCCTTTTTCGAGCGCTCGAAAGTGAAAGCTGCGCCTCATGTATGTCGCCGCCCGAGGAGGACATGCGGTGTAAAGTCCCCTGCGCCTCGCCAGTGTGTGAGGCGCAGTGCAGGACTTAGGCGCAGAAGGAATGCGCCTGACATGTATTACGATTCCAGACAAGCTGGAAATAAGGCTCAGGAAGTTCTACCGATCTGTATATAAAATGAACAATAATCTGGGGGTAACGAAAATAAAGAAATAAATATGAATTCCATGAGTTCATTTTTATTTGGTTTTTTTCGTTACCCCCATATTATTGTTCATTTTATATACACATCGGGACAAGTTCGTGAGTCTTATAATTTGATTTCGGCCGTGTACAGTTTTATTCCAGATTGCATTAAAAAAAAACTTAAGAGCGTCGCTCGCTCTCCCATTGGCCCAAATAAACGCTCCTCGTTTAACTGAGCCAATCACAAACAGAGCTCGCTCTGCATTTCTTTTCCCCATAGAAATCTATGAGATAAGTAGCTCACCCGCTGATTGGCTAAGCAGGACGAGCCCCTCTTCCCCCCAACCAATCACAGAACTAGAATATTTCCCATAGACAGTAATAACTTTTAGGGCGCCCTTCTATCGCGCCCTTCTTCCTCCACTCAAAATAGACGCACTACATCTGATTGGTGGATTCATATCTGCCGCATGGGCTCAACCAATCAGTTCATCCATATCCTTTCTATGACAAATTATTATACATATACTTTACATTGCCCCGATCTCTCCATAGACTACAATGGGACAAAGTAGCTCGCGCTCTGATTGGCCGGGATAGCCAAGCCCCCCGCTAGCTCAATCAATCAGCTCTTTTCTGCCTTTTTTACTGTATTTTGAACTGTTCCTCCTTTTCATTTGATTGGTCCATATTTCTCCATAGCTTATAATGGGTCACTGTCGCTCCTATTCTGATTGGTCAATACTTCTCCATAGGTTATAATGGGTCACTGTCGCTCCTATTCTGATTGGTCAATACTTCTCCATAGGTTATAATGGGTCACTGTCGCTCCTATTCTGATTGGTCAATACTTCTCCATAGGTTATAATGGGTCACTGTCGCTCCTATTCTGATTGGTCAATACTTCTTCCATAGGTTAAAATGGGTCACTGTCGCTCCTATTCTGATTGGTCAATACTTCCCCATAGGTTATAATGGGTCACTGTCACTCCTATTCTGATTGGTCAATACTTCTCCATAGGATATAATGGGTCACTGTCGCTCCTATACTGATTGGTCAATACTTCTCCATAGGTTATAATGGGTCACTGTCGCTCCTATTCTGATTGGTCAATACTTCTCCATAGGTAAGAATGGGCCACTGTCGCTCCTATTCTGATTGGTCAATACTTCTCCATAGGTTATAATGGGTCACTGTCGCTCCTATTCTGATTGGTCAATATTTCTCCATAGGTTATAATGGGTCACTGTCGCTCCTATTCTGATTGGTCAATACTTTTCTCCATAGGTTATAATGGGTCACTTTCACTCCTATTCTGATTGGTCAATACTTCTCCATAGGATATAATGGGCCACTGTCGCTCCTATTCTGATTGGTCAATACTTCTCCATAGGTTATAATGGGTCACTGTCGCTCCTATTCTGATTGGTCAATACTTCTCCATAGGTTATAATGGGAAACTGTCGCTCCTATTCTGATTTGTCAATACTTCTCCATATTTAAATTTGGGCCCACTGCCTCCATTCTGATTGGCTGGTTTATCCCGAAAATAAAGAGCTTACAGAATCTGAATTCGTATTCCAATCCAAATTCCTGTGTTCCCCGTTCTTTTTTTTTTTGTTATGATTTTATTTTTTTTTTTTTTTAAAAGGGGTTTTAGCCCTTTTACAGATAATTTTTTGATTCTACCCCACTCCCACGAGCGGGAGAGCTGAGATTTATTTCTTTTGCGTCAAAATATTTTTCCTTTAATTTTAAATGATCAATTTTTCACTACTTTTAATTTTTTTAGACAACTTTGTATTATCTTTTTTATAAAATAATTTTATAGACAACCCTTTTTTTCTTGTACTGTTGTAACAGTCGCCTAGAGCACTTTTTGCTCCTTTTTCTAGCTTAAAACTTCGCCTCCTCCGCTCGGGTGACCCATTGAACGGGTCTGCCTGTGGAGCTGCAATCGCCGCACTTTGCCCCCCGCGACACAGCCTCGGGGTTTCGAAAGGGTGCTCTCGCCCCAAAACGCCCGTGCACCCCCCTTCATGTTGGGCCTCCGAAAGTGGCAAAGGTTGCGCCTAAACCGCATCACTCCCGGGGGCCCCCGATGGGGGCGTAAAACCCCGGTACGAAAAGGGCCCCGGGTGGTCTGTAACCGGGGGGGGGGCCCCCCGGCGGGCTCCCCCCCCTCAGCTTCACAAGGGATCAAATTGTATGCACGTCCTGCACCGAATACAATTGAAAAAACGGGGGGGCGGGAAAGCTGTGCCTCCCTGCTGTTACCTAGCTGGGGAACGGTGCGGCGGAAGTACATCATTTCGCCGCCGCCGAGCTTCCCGTTCTGGGGCCCCAACCTAAACCAGGCCCGGGCCGGAGGGGACGGAGACCCGGGGGAGCGCGGCCAGGTAAGTAACAAGAAAAGGGGGGCCTGAAAAGGGGGGGGGAAACTATGCCCACAGGGGGCCTGAAAGGGGGGGGGCTATGCCTACAGGGGCCCTGAAAGGGGGGGGGGAAACTATCCCCAGGGGGGCCCGAAAGGGGGTGGAACTATGCCCACAGGGCCCCTAAAAGGGGGCTGCTAAGCCTACAGGGGGCCCAAAAACAGGGGGGTACTATTTGCCCACAAGGGGGACCCAAAGACTGGGGGGGGGAGAACTATTTTCCTACGGGGGGGAAATTCTGCCTACAGGGGGGGCCCAATCTACAGGGGGGGACTATTCTGCCTACAGGGGGCCCCAATTACAGGGGGCTATTCTGCCTCAGGGAGGCCCTAACACAGCAGGGGGGGACTATTTTGCCTAAAGGGGGGCCCTAAACACGGGGGGGGATATTCGCCCACAGGGGGGGACTAAACTAAGGGGGGGGGCTATTCTCCTCAGGGCACTAATCTACGGGGGGGGATATTCGGCCTACGGGGGCCCTAACCAAGGGGGGGGCATTCTGCCTCAGGAAGCCTATTCTGCCTACAGGGGGGCCCCTAAACTACAGGGGGGGCTATTTGCCTACGGGGGGCCTATCTGCCACAGGGGGGCCCTAAATTTCGGGGGACTATTCTGCCTACAATAGGGGACTATCCAGGGGGGGAATTCGCCTACTGGGCACAATTCAGGGGGACATTCGCTTAAAGGGGGCCCTAATCTACAGGGGGGGGGGCTATTTTGCCTAAATAGGGGACTAATTACAGGGGGGGGCTATTCCCTACAATAGGCATTAACACAGGGGGGGCTATTCTGCATACGGGGGGGCCCTAATCTACGGGGGGGGGACTATTCGCCTACAATAGGGCATAATCTCAGAGGGGCCCTATCTACCCACATGGGGGAACCCTAAAACTACGCCCGGGGGGGCCCGTTGTTCCTACAGCCAACTGGGGGCCCCTAAATAAAAGGGGTAATTTTTACCTTTGGGGCCCTTTTAAATGGGAGTTTGTACGGGGAGGGCACCATTGGGAAAATGATAAAAAAAAAATGGGTCCCCAGGGTTTGTCGTAAATTCTACAGGGACGATGGGGATGGAGGAAGTCTCATGGAGGGCTGGACCGTAGAGAAAAAAGGGAAAATGAAAGACTCCTCAGACAAAACTCACCTGTGACCCTAAAGTAAGTAAACATTTTCAAAGCCCTGTAATTGGTTTACCATATAGGGCACTGTATGGAGGAAAAATTTTTTTGGTGTATGGTTTATAATCGTAAACAGTAGTGGGATTTTTCGTATTGTTTTTGTTGGGGATATGTGGTGATGATGTGGTGATTATTAGTCTCGTATATTGTTTTGTTTTTGATATTGGCTTTATACTGGTTTTTTTCAAAAAATTATTTTTGGTGTATCAGGGTATGATGATAGGGGGCGGGATTTTTTAATTTTTTTTTTTTTTCTTGGGAATATTGGGCGGGTATACTGGCTTTGCCAGTAACATTGTATATGACTTGGGGGTATTTGCGGGACCTTTTATAACCCAGCGAGAACGATATCCAAAAAAAAATGGACAAATTTCATTTTTTTTTCTTTTTGGGGGCCCAAAAACAATTTGTATTTTTCTGGGTGGCGAGGGGGTTTGGGACGGGGGTGGTGGGCTCTGTCAGGGGCGGGCCCGGGGGGGAAGGGAGGGGGGGGTTGGTAGGGGGGGGGGTCCCAGACCTCCAGCGTAGGGGCCCCAACATTCGATGGCGGCCCTGATCACCCCGCGTCCGACAGTGATTCGGGGCCGGTGAGGCGAATTTCCACCAAAAATCGGGCCAAAAACCGATCAACTGTCGCCCCTAAAAGGGGCATTACCAAACCAAACATATTTAGTCTATATAGGCTCCTTGGGAATTCATGGGGGTTTGAGGACACTTTTTTGTTTGAGTTTCCCAAAAATCTACAGTAATTGGGGAAAATACCAAACCCCCAACTTTTAAAAATTGCAAAGAGGGGCATGATTCAAAACCCGAACACCTCTAACCACACCCCCCCCCTAACAGGATCGTGAACAGCTTCCCCAAACCCCGCCAAAAAATATCCCGGCCACGCCTCATCCCTGCAGAATTAACCACAAAAACATTTTCGACTTCTCACTTTTCCAGCATCTCCCTGCCTGTTCCCACCTCTGTACAAACTGTCCAAGGGGTGATTGGTGGAGTAAGGGGGCTATGGGACGATAGGCAGTGGTGAGGGAGTTATAGAGTGTTGGGTGGGTGTTGTATATTGTGTTGGTAATAGGCCAATGTCAACCCTCATAGTTACTGACCTGGAAGCAGCCTTGTACCATCCTGTCAGGTCTGCAAAGCACATATCTGTGTATTTATCTTTATAGATCTTATTCTTTTCCAAAACGTCAACCCTCAAAGTTACTGACCTGGTTGCAGCCTTGTACCATCCTGTCAGGCCTGAAGAGCACATATCTGTGTATTTATCTTTATCTATCTTATTCTTTTCTAAAACTTCAACTCTCAGAGTTATTGACCAGGCAGCCGCCTTGTACCATCCTGTCAGGACTGCAGAGCACATATCTGTGTATTTATCTTTATAGACCTTATTCTTTTCTAAAAAGTCAACCCTCAGAGTTACTGACCTGGGAGCAGTCTTGTACCATCCTGTCAGGTTTGCAGAGCACATATCTGTCTACATCAACCCTCAGAGTAACTGACCTGGGAGCAGCCTTGTACCATCCTGTCAGGTCTGCAGAGGACATATCTGTGTATTTATCTTTATCTATCTTATTATTTTCTAAAACTTAAATCCTCAGAGTTACTGACCTGGGAGCAGCCTTGTGCCATCCTTTCAAGTCTGCAGAGCACATATCTGTGTATTTACTATAGACACAACAGAGTAACTCAGCAGCTCACAGTGTGTCTTGGCAGCATGTACACTTTTCTCTAGAAGCTTCCTCTCAAGACAAAGAGACAGAACTGCTTACCTACATTTACAACCAGACATCTTATTTGGGCAGGGTCATTGTTTTCCACACCCCTTCCATCAGTAATGTCGCCCAAATGGGCACAGTAGGAGCAAGCACAGCTGAAAAGTCCCTCCTCTGTGATGTCATCGCTCCACCTCCCATGCACGCTCCTGATACTCAGTTCTTGTGTTGAGCAAACATGTTTGGCTAATCCACAGGGGATAACTGTATTGTGCACAAGCTCTACAGGTTTTGTTTCTCCCTCTTATCTGCTCAGGAGCGAAGATAAGCTCAGCAGGCAGCCTTTTTTCATTTGTTCACAAACTGATGCAGGGGGGGGAGGTAGGAGGGCTGAGCAGGGAGCCAGGGAGCGTCTGCATGTTTACTCGATAATTACATTACAACAGTAGATTCTCTATACAGCAACACAGGATCTTTTCTCCCGCTCCCTTCAAAGCTTGTTCATGTTCCCTGCCATCAGATAAGAAGTGCAAACAACGTAAGCGTGGCCAGATCAGCTCCTGGTAGTATCTAATGTAAACAGTCAGGAAACTAAGGGCATCTATGTCAGTCTGTAGCTCTCAGAGGCTTCACTTTTTTTAATCAAATATATTTAGAAAAGTGATTAAATACCCATTTTGGAGGATCCCACGTCAACATTAGATCGTGGCAAAACCCCTTTAAGACAGCCAGATGGGACAACCCCTTTAAGCTAATTCAGGATTGTGAAAAGCAAGGATTTGAACCCTGGACCCCAGCGCTACGGACAACCACCGCCCTGGTCTGTATACAGTGCATTGCTTTACAATCATCTGTGTGATTTTCGGCTACGTTCCTCGGCAGCGCCGGCTGGACGGGGATTTGCCGAGCGTTCCAGCGTCTCGCACCAATTTTCCTCATTTCAGCAGCCGGATGCCAAAAGCCACAACTTTCTCAGAAAGCGAGTGCTGGTTCCATTGGCCCTGTTCACACAGCGCTATTTAAAGTGAATGTCCCCCATTTTAACCTCACATGGCTTTTAGCTCTATGATCCTCTGTCCATTCATTCCATAATATTTCTTCCTAGGGGTCAGAACTTAATTTTTCTGATACATTGCTCCAAACCCCCTGCAAAGCTACAGCAGCTAAACAGTCCAAATTCTATACATTGTAGCTTAAAATTCCGAAAGTGTCTTTCAGCTGCTTCTATATAGCAGGTTACCTTAAAGGGGCTCTCACCACAGTGATTTGGTTTTAAAAGTAGGAAAAGGGAAAATAAAATTTTTTACCAGATACATTGCTGTTCTGATTTTGCTACGTTTCAGAGTAAGGTGATCAGTATCCTAGGAATCCTTCTGTAAAAGAGCAGAAAATAAGAACTGCTCGCTCTTTGCTCCAGCAGCACTGATGGACCGGTGAGGTTACTTTCCCGCGGTTTTTACACACCAGGGGTTTCTTATATTTTTTATAGACCACTTTTAAAGGTTTCTCACTTTATTGATTCATGTTTCCTAGTCCGTTTTCTGGGTTTTATTTGAATTTTGGGGGGTGTTTACTGGGTTTCCCCTAGGCTGCAGTAAAGACATCTGTAGCATTTACCCCACTGGACCTATCAGGGGAGTAGAACGTCTGTAGCTATATGACCGGGTGGCAGCCTATCAGGTAGATCAAAACCGGTCAGTAGCATAGCAACCATGCGGTAGCCTAAACAGGGGAAAATCAAAAGGTCCGTACTATAGCAAAGTGCTGGGGCCCCATGAAGAGTGAACATCCCGTACTATGTGACCGGCTGGACCTTCATGAAAGGGTAAATCTGTAACCTAAACCATGCGGCAGCCTACAGGAGGGATTGAAAGGTCTGAATAGCGCCAGTGCGCAGCCTATCAGGAGGGTTGAACGGTTTACTAAGCGACCAGTGCGGGAGCCCACAAAAGATTGAACAGGGGTAGCTTAAACCGTGCTGGGACCTATCAGAGGGAGAACAGTCGTAGCTATAGCAACCCGGCTGCGCCCCATAGAGGGTTTTTAAAAGTCTTAGCTATAGTGACCAGTGCTGGCAGCCCATCAAAGAGATTTAACAGTCTGAACCTACAACCTTCTGGCCCATCAGGGGAATCGAGTATTGTAGCATGCACCCGTGCGCAGCCTATCAGGAAGAGTGAACAGGGTTTTTAGCTATACCAAAAATGGGCACCCAATGAAAGGG